>ML780754.1:119387-187578 GCA_009831015.1 Picea engelmannii
AAGTAATTGTCTTACCTACACCATACCAAACATTAAGTTGTCAATTTTTTATATTTTGGCTACTCCTTTTGATTATGATATGTTTATTTACAGTGACCTACATCTTTATAATAAGGTCAACATATTTATAATAAGGTGATCATTTGTGTAGAGGATCAACATCATGACGACATATATAACATCTTTATAATAAGGTCATATGTGTACAAATGTTTTCTTTATATAATAACGGTATATACACCTAACATAAGTTTAGGGTTAGTGTTTATGTATCTTATTAGTCCCTGCTAAAGCAGGGAATATAACAATCAATCACTATCATTTCACCGATTAGGGTTGAGTTTCAAGAGCAATTCCATATCTTTATCAATGAAAAGAGAGAGAGATTATAGCTACAATTGAGGGGAAAAGGGTATGTGGATTCCATAAACCTAGAATATTATGGAATCCACATACCCTTTTCCATAGAATATACTAACTATATCCAAAAACCAAAGACATGAAATATGGTACTACACATATTATATAAATATATTATCAAGGAAAAAATAAGCTAAATGCAATTTCGACATTTGAAAAAAAAATTACAAGTTAAATGAGTACATCAATAAAAAATAACATACTAACCTTGCAAGTTCAAAATCCGAGCTATGTAGATTGAGAATTGGATTTGTTCAACCGGTGGGTGACGAAAAAAATAAACAGCTCAAACAAAAGCCAAGACCAGTGTCACAACTATATCAATTGTGTCGCAAAGTCTCTTAAAGTCACGTATATATAGATAAAATAGTCAACTAGCCGTTAACACCGACCAATGAGATAAACAAACTTTTCGTCGCTATTGCCACGAAAGTTTGTCACTATAACGACGAAAATACTGACTAGGTTAAATTAAGATTTTCGTCGATATTGCGACGAACTTTCATGGCAATAGTGACGAAAATCCCGCCCTGTTTAAAAAAAATATGAAACTAGTGGAAGCGTGGAAAATTTTTGTGGAATAATCCACCCATATGTAGTAGTGGGGAGATATCTATACTCTACACTCCAAATCTCCCAAACACCGAATTTGTGGAGTGGCTTATCCTCATTGATTGCATTTTAAAGTTTTTAAATGAAACCAAACCAGGAACACTGAGCCAATCAAAGGAATCATATTGCTCATCTAACGGTAGCTCGGTGATAGTCAATAGGTACAGAACGAAAGCTGCAGGTCCAATCCTTGCAACACCATAATTGGGAATTGGAGAAACTACACACCCATTCTATAAAAGGAATATCAAAGACTCCAAAAAAGCACCAGAAGACTTGCTTCTTCTCCCCAGGAGATAAGTTCAGGAAGAACGCCGCCAACACATCCAGTTATCTCCTAGTGGCCTCCAACAACACGCATGGATGCCAGTGCTCGATACAAAACTCATTTCCGTCACTCCTAGTCATTTTCTGTCAAATCTCAGTTCGCTCCAACATATGCATTAGTCTAGTTTCATTGCTAGTAGTAGTTTTTAGTTGTTTAAAAGTTAAAGACTATTTAGATTAAGTTAATAAGTGGTCTTTTATGTGTGATAAGAACCACTTCTTTTTTATTAATTCAAGATCAAAGTATACCTTAATATACTCCAACAATTTTTTTAGCTAAGTTAATAAGTTGTTTTACAACTGGTAGTGTAGAGTTAAGCCTCAGTCCCAGATGGATGAGAGCCTCTGCAACCTTGATAAATATGCAGTTTTTGTATGTTTTGAGGGTTTTGTTTTTGGGAAAAGAAGATCAATACATCATCTAGTTGAACATGTTCTATGCATGGATTAAATATCTCTACCTTGTGAATATACTCTTGATGACAGTGTTTTTGTCCAAATCTACACGTGTTTTTATCTTATCTTAAACACAGTTTTTGATTTGTGCAAAGTACATTTCATTTCCTTCATCTATTGTATAACTTGTCTTTACTAATATGAAACCTGTTAAAAAACTAATTCTTTGGTGAATATTTGTTTTTATTGCAACCTGTGGGAGTAATTGTGTTTTTTGATACAGGTTTGATGTCTTGAAATGATATTTTAAGTATTAAACTTCTTGCAGCAGATTATTCATTGAGTGGTTTGTTGTTTCCCTTTGTTTTTACCTCTATTATTTCACGTGTTTGTCATTTGTGTGCCACCAGCCAAGGAGGACCCTCATCCATATAATTTATCCAACCCAACCATGTTCTTGTCTTGGTAATCCAAACCTCTAACTAACCAACAAAAATAAAAATAAAACAAACCTTTCCAAACGTGAGGTGGCCTAGATCTGCCCTTTAGCAGTTAGGTGCAGACTTTAGGACCAACATCTTCTGGCACCGTTGTCGGGGAGCGGAGTAATGGAATATCTTTTCCTAGGATAACGACAATGATTAGATCTGATGTTTGGTGGTGATCATAGACCAGACACATTCAGACTGTAAATCATTCACTTGACGACTCCATGGTTAAAGAATCCAGTGGTGACTCCACAATTTTAAGAAGTCATATTTTGATATGGAATCCATCTTGGCTCGAAGGTTTGATCCTTTTAATTTCTTTGTTGTTCCTAGTTTTCCAAATATTGTTCCTACTATATACGAATGGGGTGATTACTTGCCTAGATTTAGAGAAGTTAAAGATGATAACCCCGCAGATCATTTGCTTGAATTCCAGGAGGTCATGCATCAGTTGGGTATACATCATGAGGATGTAATTAATATGTTCATGTACTCATTAGAGGGAGATGCTCATGAATGGTATTGATCCTTACCTCTTTCTAGCGTATCTTCCCTGAAACAGTTCCATGCAACATTTAGTGATCATTGTAAAAGGTTTTTTCCAGTTGATTTACTTTTTGAAAATTGTTGTGAAGAATTTGGATATTATATTCAAAAGTCAATTATTAGTACTTCTAGCAGTATATATGAAGGGGGCGATAATTCTGAAGAGGAAGAAGATTCATTATCAGTTGTATCTTCTTCCAATTTTGTTATACAACATGACGACTTTCAACATTCTTTTAAAACTAAAAATGATGATGAGAAGGAAACACATGTTGATGTTAAATCCTTATTTAGTTTGGGTTTCCAACAAAAGATTTTTCAGTTTTGTGTTCATGATGAAGCTAATGATAGTCATGACTGTGATCAATTTGTTGATCAAATTTTTCATGAAGATTTATCACCTGTTTATGATTGATTTGAAGTTGAACAAACTCCATTTACTGGTTATGAAGGGGAGCTACCAAATCAACATTTCAAATATTGTTCAATAGTATATGTGGATCTGCATTCCCCAGAAATTGTTGAGCAACAAGAAATCTATAAGTCTGGAAATGACATTCTGGAGCAAGAACAAGAAAAAAACAACAATGTAGAAGACATACTCTTTCATTTCAAACAAGAAGATGAGAAGTATCAATAGTGTTTTGCTTCCCTTAATGGTTGTGAATCACATGAATTTCATTAGTTGTTTCAACGAGGACAAGAGCAACCCCGTCTTGTTCATATAGTAGATTTCAAACAACAATGACTCAATCTTCTAGATCAACTAGAGTCTCCTCATGTTCTTGATGATCCCATATCTGATTGGATGGATTCCATTTCAACATGGGTTTCTAATATTGTAGTTGTTGGTATGATGCACACAATGTGTGGCAGTAAGTATGAACTACCATTAGAATTTATATTGTGTACGTTGTTTTCTTTTCATGTTTTCAGCAGCGTAAATGAATACATGCCAAGAACCCCATTTCTTGATTGGTTATTTTGGAAATTTGTTTATAATTGAGTATTCAATTTCAGTTGGTTAGAGTAGGGGTGTGTTGAATAAGCTCGTAATTCGAGCATTTATTTTTCAGTTTGTTTATATAGTAGATCAATAATAAGACTCCATATCCCAACAAAGGCACTTGGGTGTAGCTATAGATTAGTTATTTTGTGTGTGAGTAAAGACTCCATATCCTAACAAAGGAACTGTGGTGTATTATTGTTGCTGGTTTGATCTTTTTTTTGAAGACAGGAAAAATTGGCACCATCTCTAAATGTGGTTAGAAGAACTTTAAAGTTGGCAGAAGGATAGAACTTTGGAAGGGGCGCTAAAGTAGTAGGGTCACCTAGATCGCATACTGCAAAATTGATCAATGGTCACACTTCATTGTGGAAATCAAAAGCCCCCGAATGTGAATTTCCTAGAGCGGTTCTGCAATTGAAACCATGGTATAGCTTGTGAAGTACGTGGAAATTGGTGGTTGATTGCGGAAGTCGGAGCAGTGTGGATCCAAACCACGCTCAAAAACTTCTACAATCACGTGCTAATATCACGTCTAGGGTCAAATCCGAGAGCTGGACGTGACAAAAAAACTTGATGTTAAGCCAAATCATCAAAGGAAAAGTCACGAGGACCATTCTTGCACTAATGAAAGACTCGATTGGTTCCAACAAACCAGGAGGTTTGACGAATATGGAAAATTCATCAGAGAAGGAAGTAGAAAAACATGTTGTACAAGCCATAACGAGAAAACCTTGTACCAAACTCATTAATAAGTTGAGGTCAAATGAGAAGATCGGGTTGAACCGTATTTTAAAGGATTTGGTTATCAATGTAGATGAAAATGAATCAGACAATGAAGATAGTGCATAGGTCAGTAGAAGCATATGTGCATGGCTGAATGACAGAAAAAAAAGTAAGTTACAGCAAGTAGGAGCGAGGTTTTGAGAGGTAAGGCACCTGATATACTATTATTAGCACCTCACAGGGAAGTACTATCCCCGGTTGGAGCCAATGTTGTAACCTAGGTCTGCACCCCTGCCCTTTCCCTCCTTTACCCTATACATCCATCAAGTCTGATATTTGTTTTTTGTTTGCTAAGCTTATTCTCCACGATTTAATCATTCAACTTCACTGACCCCTACCCATCTTTACTTATTTTGCAGCATCTTTTTTCTTTCTTGAAAGGGGATTACATGTTCTAGTTGGAGTTTGAAAATACTTGTCATCATGTTTATCACTAATTGAACATGAAGCAGGTCGATCAAGTCCTTTGTGTGCACAGGAAACATCCAAAAAAGAAAGACGCAACAATTCATTTCGAGCTTAGATTCAGAGAAAAACAAACAGGTTAAATGTTCGACGGTGGAGGTCTATCAATCAATTCAAATCAACAAATCTCGTGCATTTGGAGTTTTAAAATTGCGTGGGTTTTAACAACAAGCATGAACCCCCAAAGTGTCGAAATTTCAAAGTACTGGAGCCCCAAACATTCGATCACCGAAAGGTTGACATGTCAGTTCCAGGAGATTGTCATTCCGAGGGATTTCAATGCATATAAAACTCAGTTTCTCGAAGTATCACGTCACTTCACGAGTCCAAGCCTCTGGGAGGTATCCAAAATTTGCATTCAAAAAATCTCGAACTCCAAATAGCTAGAGTCCCGAACTCCTAAAATGATTAAAGTCTTAATCTAAAGTTAATTAGCTTAAGATATGCATGAATTAATGACTACAGAGGATTGTCACTCTGGGAGATTTCAATCAAGAGCAGGCGTCGTCTCCCGAAGTCGGGAGCCCTCAAGTGTCGGAGCCTCGAAGTCCATAAATATTTAAGTGATAAAGAAGTATTAATCTCAGGTTAATTACAAAAATTATTGGTTAATGAATCTGGGAGTTCGATCCTCTAGGAGATATGTATACTTTGCACTCCAAAGCTCTCGAACGCTGAATTTGCGAAGTGGCTTATCCTCATTGATTGCATTTTGAAGTTTTTAAACGACACCAAACCATGAACATCAAGCTAGTCAAAGGTATCATATTTCTCGTCTGACAACAACTCGATGATAGTCAACAGGTATAGAACTAAAGCTGCAGGTCCAGTCTTGCAACACCATATGAAATGTCCCTGATCCAGCTGATTTGGATATCTACTGCTGAACTACAATTTTTGTCACTAAAGTCTAATACTCTAGGGGTTTCTGAATGAGTTTGATTTAATTTGTGAACATGCTTGGTTATTTTTTCATGTGTGTTTCATCCATTAAGTGTTTTAGTAGTATAAAGATAATTCATGTGAAAGAAAGGACAACAAAACTCACTGATATATATAATGAGGAAAAAGAAAGGAAATACAATAATAAGCTGGAAGCATATATACTAATCATCAGTTAGATTTCATGGATTGTCACTGGAATAAAAATCAACTAAAAATAAATACCCGTGATAAGAAGAATGAAGGTTTATTTATGCATGCACGAATAGATCGACAAAAAATAGTCTGAAAGCTCACGATAACTGCGGCAGAATCTGGAAAACTCGCCCTAATGGTGATACTCGTCATAATGGACTGGAAACTATCTCAAAATAATCTCCCTAGCCTTTAGGATGATCCTTGTGACTGTCGGACTGAAGATCCAACTTTTGAACCTCTGGATGTCACCCCTTAGGGGTTTGCGCACCTCCTAGGCTGAGGGAGTGCACCCTAGTGATCCCACTGGTGGAATATGACAATTTATGACTCGAAACAATCATCCTGCCCCCCCCCTTGTTATAACCCTAATTTGCACCATACATGCTTACCTGGCATCAGGCCATCTCAGATCCCTTCTTTGCCAAAGCACTGCTGAACAACTCTTTAAAAAACATTTTTTATAAGGGCCCACACACCCTACTTTATTACTGCATGCGTGTACATGCTAGCTAACCTAAAACAACCTGCATGGACCTACAAAAGCACGAAAAAATGAAAGTTTCCAACGAAGCACACCACTTTGGGTGAGTTAACTGAAACTCCCGGCCATGCATGGCCGAGGGTTCGTCCAAATACCTTGCTTCTTCTATCCTATAAAAGAAGGGTTAGGGGTCCCATTTGGAAGAGGATAATGAGAGTAAAGAAACTCTGCCCAATTGCACATTCCCATTGTCCCAACCCTTTAGCCATCATTGTGCAAGAAGAGATACAAATGAAAGAAGTTGGAGGACATTTGAAGAGGAGCCCAGGATCAAGTTCGCGGAGCAATGGCCGATCTCGACATTGTAAGTTGATTCATTAAAGTTAATAATAAAGAAATGTTTTTCCCGTCCCACTATATAAGTTCTTCATAGTTTAGTAAATATATGTTTGAATCTCTAACCCATTAGTCTGTAGGTAAAATGCATGTGTAGTTTGTTGTTTGTTTTGTATGCAGGTCAGACTTGGGAGGAGAGATGCTAACAAGCGATCAAGCATGAAGAAGGATCGACATCGAACATTCAGAACAAGGTATGTTGGTCTAACCATGTATTTGCTGAAAAGAAATGGGGATTAGATATGGGGATGAAGGTAGAAAGTAGGTTTCTTTTGGTCATATCTGCATGCATAATATAACCCTATTTGTTAGTCCGTCGGGGGATTTCCCACCACAATAGAATTGGCGACCATACTAGGGAGTCTCTAGGGTACCTTGGAATATTTTTGGGTATTTTTAAAAGACTGGTTTTCTTTCCTGTTTTTTTAAGTTTCTGCAAAGTCTAAGCTAACAGAGATTTTGGTCTTCCATACCAGCTATCTCTGTTATTTGCTTGACTATATTTTTTCGAGACCCACATAGGTCCACGCGGCCTGCATAAGGTATGCACGTGTGTACCCGCGCCCTACTTGCTTACAACCCGCGTGTAAATGCTAGCTGAAGAAGTAATAGTAGCGCGTAGATTCCAGAAATTTTTTGAGGCAGTCATCCTCTTCCATGTCAGAATCAGTCTTAGGGGTTTTGTGTAACTCTTTCTAGTCTTGGTTGTTTGCAGTCTCATCTAAGATTGGTTTGTTTTACAAATTTTTTCCTTACATTGTTTTCTTTTTTTCGGTTGAAGAAAGTGTCTAAGCCTTCAAGAGATCCAGGTTCTCAATATCAGTGGTCTCTTCCTGGTTTGGATTATCTGGTGTTATTTGTCTCAGAGTTTTAGAGATACACACAGCCTGTATAAGGCCAACATGCATGTACACGCCCTCTGTCTCTACACAGCTCATGTGCACATGCTTGTTGTTGAGTTGTCAGTAGTGTGTCTGTGAAGGATAGTTTTTGTTGAAGAAGAGGCAGTCATCCTTTCCCTTGACAAGAGTTATACCTCTCAGGATCTTGAATCTCTATCTTAGCAGTCAATAGCTTAGGTTTGATCTCAGCCATAGCTTTCTTTTTTCATTTAAAAGTTTTCATCAAGATTTTATTTAGGGTTTTTAGACAGGTGTGAGAGTCTCTATTTAAGTTGTTATTGTGTGATTTCTTGAAGTGATTCTTTGCGATATGCGATTAGGCCAGAATTTTTTCTTGGTTTTTGACTTGTTGATATTTTTCCTTTTTGCTTTGTGATCTTTCAAATAAATAAATAAAAAAATCTTTCATTTTCTTGTTTGGTTGAAAAGTGTTGTTTTGCATTAGTAACCAGGGAAAAGTCTTTTCTTTCATAAGTTCTTTGCAGTTTACTTAGATCATAAGTAGCTCATAGTTGAGTGAAATTCTGTTTTGAGTTTGTTGTTTAAAAATATTAGAAAATTGTCTAAATTTTAGAAGTTGTTTAAAATTTGCGTTAAGTGAAGTTTTTGTTTCCAACTTTATTTTCATTTTTCCTTTCGTCTCTCAAACATCACTAGTTTCACTTTCATACCCTTTGACATAAGACAATCCATAAAATTAATGCTAAATCTAAAATTTATTAGACTTTTATGTTTGTAGGGTTAACCAACTAGTTCAGGATTAGGGCCTTGGATTAGGTTGGAGAGGAAACTCTTAAAGGCCATTAAAATCAAACATTGGAGTCTGAGTTAGGGAGTGTCCAAATTCAGTATCATGAAAGTTATCCAGGACCCCCCTCTAACACAGGGGATAAACACGAGGTCACGTGCGGAAAGGTAGCGGATATAACCCCTCCAAAGCTGAACCAATCATAGTGGAGAACACATATAGAGGGCTTGTCTTGGGATTCCATCGATTGCATTTGCCACAGAGCTTCATGGGTCTCGAATCCATTCGAGGTCCTTAGTTGTCTTTCGTACCACTTGCTCTCGATACCCTTGACAGGTTTCGGGCTCGATACCCTGCTCATTGTGGTCTACCTGACTTTCGACTGTACCCGCCTGGTCACTGTTCACACGCTGGCAACCTAGTTGCCTATCTTTTTTAGGGACATACATAGGTGACTGCGGGGGTATACCACGGTACCGAGGAAAGACATTGTTAGGACTCTATAATGTACCTTTTTGTTCACACTTTTTTCTACCATTACATCATTTTTCCACTCACATTTAAACTTACATTATCACCTTACCCTATCTTTCCAAAGATTATTGTTGTTGTTTGAAGGCCTGGTGCTGAAACAGTCAAAAGCACGCAAACCCTGTGGCTGAAATAGTCCATGGTCTACGATGCTGAAACAACAATCCACACAGAATAAGTTGTTACACTGACCAACACAGCTACACCTTGAGCCAGAATTAACCATCGCTGCTGCTTGAGACCACGTCGCTGAAACAACCAGAACGCAAATCCCGTTGCTGAAATAGCCCACGATTTGCGATGCTGAAACAATATACAACAACAGTAACAAGAAAATAAATAAAGAAGTTGTTACTCCATCCGCAACAGCTACACCTCACTCAACACCTTTTCAACTATTAAAATAACATTCTGTTACGGGAGACCAGGATATCCTATTCCAGTATAGAGATTAGATCTAACTAAGAATAGGATTCAAATGTGCACATGTAATTTGATGATAAAATTGTATCGAGGGGATTCTCCTCTTTAAATAAGGGGAAATCATCATTAGAAGGGGGCTTTTCTTGGCTAAGAAAGGAGTTACAGAGAAGGACGTGTGTACTTCAGACATTATAACATGATACAGTTGACAGATGAATAAAAGATTATTCTGAGCATTCCTTCTTAGTTCCTTTCATTTCTGGGGAATCTTGTGAGAAGGGAGGGCCCACTTTCTTCACAAGATTCACCCATTAGTTCTGTAGTGTGCTAGTATTATTTTTGTTCATGCCTTGATTAAATTCTGTTTTGTTGAAACTCTACTTTACTGAACTATGTTTTGCTGAAACTCTGCTTATTGGTTGTACATTGTTTTCATATAATTCATGCTTGGGTAACTGTTAATCATTCTAATTAGCAATCTCGTTTGGTGAATTTATGAAAGTGTGATAATCAGAGACAGGTGCTGGAGATTCTTGCTTGGGGAATAGGGTCATGTTCTCTGTTAAGAGATAGTTAGCCTTCAGTGCATGTCAATCATTTTTTATTAGTAATGAGTTCATGAAAGTGTGATAATCGGAAACAGGTGCTAAAGATTCCTGCTTGGGGAATATGGTCCTGTTCTCTGTTACAGAATAGTTGGTCTTTCCTTTTGCAGTATCCTGAAAGATTTCTTTCCTAGGTTGTTATTTCTTTATGTAATCCAGGATTCTTTGGATAATTATTTCTTTAAAACTGTGAACTCTGCTATAGGTAGGTTGCTTTTCTGTAATTCAAAGTAGAACTTCAGTTTGTTCAAGGCAAGGTGTGATTAATATACTTTTACTACAACTCTAGATTTCTTTTGAGATTGAGTATATACAGTGTGTGATTGCCTTTGAAATTAACAGACTTCCCTGGGTTGACAATTTATGTAGCACTTGATTGTTTAGTTAAATAAGCAATTACAATGACCAACATTTTGGCACCGTTGTCGGGGAAGGTAATTATAGATTTCAAAAGCACTTATGTTATTTCAGATATAAATATTGCATGAGAGGACGTAGAGACCCCAAATAAACTAACCCTACAGGTGGCAGCGGTAGAGGAAGGGGAGGAAGAAAGACTTATATTGACGAGATTATATCAAAATCTGAATCTGCTGCTCCTCAATGACTAAACTCTCGGAAACCAAAATCCCAACCTTCCTTTCAAGCAAACTTTGAAACAAGGAAAGAGATTTGGAGTCTTGAGACAGTCGAGAAAACAACAGGAAACATTGAGGACAGAGCAAGCGCAGCAGGGGAGCAAACAGAAGAAAACATGGATGAGTATAATGAAGAACTGCATGATGAAGAACAGGCAGGTCCTGAAAGAGAGGTAAATGATGAAAACTCTTTTTCCACCTTAGGATTTCCTATTGGTTATCTTCCTAGAGGAGTAGCTCCCATGAAGAACATTCCACTCTCAGCGCTACCTAACTTTCATGGTTTATCTTCAGAGGATCCTGATAAATTCCTTTTTGAGTTTGACATATTATGCAGAAGTTATGATTACATTTCCAATGCTAAAAAATTAAAGCTATTTCCAACAACATTGAAAGGAAATGCACTACGATGGTTCATGAGTCTTGAAGGTCATGTAATCACAACATGGGATCAGATGAAACAAAAATTCCTGCATAAATACCAGGACTATTGTCGAACAAGAGAAAAAAGAGAGGAACTATTCAAGATGATACAGAAAGAGGATGAAAATCTGGAGGACTTTGTAGAAAGGCTACAGTATAATCTACAAAGATCCAGTCACCCCGATGTAAGTAAAGATATTCTTAAAACAATATTACTAAAAGGAGTAAGGGATGACTATCTAGATATGTTGAATATGCTTGGAAAATGGGACATATCTAAAGAATCATATGATTAAATTGTTAACCTATGTAAAATATGTTCAAGAGGAGCTTCAAGGAATAGATCAAATAGCAGGGATACCACATTTTCAAGAGTTCAAAAATCAGCCAGTGGAGGAGCAACAAGAGCCGAAATAGGTAATTTACTTGAAGGTTTTAAAACTGAAATGTTAAGCTCTTTTGCCTCACAAATTGATACCCTGCAGATTCAAAAGAAACAAGCCAAAGCAGAAACAACTCTGTCCATCTTTTGTTCTAAATGCAGAGACAAGCACCCACGAAGGGAATGCCCATTGGACAAAAACACAATCTGCACCATCTGTGATAAGGATCATAAAACTCAACAATGCCCTTCTTTACCAGGAATCAAGGCAACATTACAACCAACTGATGAAGAAGCTGAAGCTGTCTATCTGTTGACACAGAGAAGGCAATGGCAACTGCGGGGACAAGGTATGAATCCTAATATGCTATTTACATCTTCTAATCATTAGAATAACTATCCTTCTTTTAATCAAGTGAATGACCCTCCCTATAATCAAATGCAATACCTAAATCAAATGAATTACCCACCCATGCAACAAATTGACCCTCCCTTTGTTAATCCATCAATGTGGACTCCTTGGCCTCTACAACAACAACCGTATCTTAACCAATGGAATCCAAATTGGAGAGGGCAACAACCCCCATTCCCAAATCAATTACCTCAATCACAATTTTTGCAACCACTCTCCTTACCACCAGGTACTCCACCAAACAATCAAATGATGAGGCCCCAACTATCTGTACAACCTAACCCTAACCCCAATAATAAAGCTGTGCAGTGCATTGATATTCATAACCAGCCTACACTTTCTCTTTTCCCTACGCAATGCAATGATATTCATTTACGATCTGGGAAAATAGTAGAACCTATCATTGCTGATGTTACCTCTTCTGATAAAGAGGAAACAAAAAAGCATGATGTACCTGAAGAGGTACAATCATCCTCTAACACTGCTGTTGAAACAACAAAACCACCATTTTCTGAGCGTTTAGCTTTGACTAAAACGCTTGAGCCACTTGCTTTCAATCTTCTAGGGGAATTACAAAATCTTTATGTCAAAATTACACTATTACAAACACTCCGAGATGTACCAATCTATGCCAGGACTAGGCGAGACATTTGTGTTAAGAAACCTAGTAGGAAAATTAAAGATCCCCTCACAGTTCATGTCATGGGTGACTTGTCTACACTAATGTCAGGTAAAGTCCCCCCAGTTAAATATGGTGATCCCAGCCACCCTACCGTATCAGTACAAATTGGAAAAAAAATAATCCCTCGAGTCCTGGTAGACTTAGGCGCTGCTATCAATATTATGACTCTGGAAACCTCACAATTGTTACAACTACAGAATGAAATCAGAAACACCCCAACCATCCTAGAATTAGCTGACCGTTCTACAATCAAACCAGAGGGAGTCATTGAAGACCTAATTATCTCAGTAGAATCCTGGAATTATCCAGCTGACTTTGTGGTATTACAACCTAAAACAAAGTTGTGGGGCCACCCTCTAATTTTGGGCAGGCCTTGGCTAGCCACAACAGACGCTTTTATCAGCTGTAGATCAGGTTCAATGACAATTTCCAATGGATATGAGAGTAAACAGCTTACCCTCTACCCTCACGCTACACCCTTGATTAACAATGATAATTCTGTATGGGTAGACTTTGATGATCAACTTACTCAACCCATCTTGACTATCGGACAAGCCTTAAGCCTTAAATATGCCATCGAGGATGAAGTAATTAATAATTTTATTTGTGAACCCCCCTCCGTGACTCCAGAAAATCATAACCAACTAGCTGCACTTTTGGAGTCAGATAACCAGGAAAACCTTAACTCTGAAAACCCACCTCAAACATCAGCCACCATCTCTTCTAAAAGTATACTAGTAGAAATTGAACCTGGCAAAACACTGAACATAAAACCCAACCTGACAGATACTGAAACACAACAATTAATGAAGTTACTTCTTGATCATAAAGAAGCATTCACATGGGACTATACATATATGAAAGGAATCTCTCCCGAATTATGCACTCATCCTATATATATCAAGGAAGATTGTCGACCAATTTGACAATCTCAACGACGAATGAACCCTAATTTAAGAAAAAATCTTAAAGAAGAACTTCAAAAATTGCTCAATGCAGGGTTTATATATCCTATATCGGACAGTGAATGGGTTTCCCCATTGGTAATAGTTCCTAAGAAAAACGGGAAATGGAGAGTATGTGTGGACTATAGAGCCTTAAATAAAGCCACTCAAAAACATCACTTCTCGTTACCATTCATTGATCAGGTGTTAGACAGTTTGTCAGGGAAGAAATTTTTCTCCTTTTTAGATGGTTTCAGTGGGTATAATCAGATCAAAATTGCACCCTAAGACCAAGATAAAACCACTTTTACTAGCCCTTGGGGAACTTTTTCTTATAGAGTTCTCCCATTTGGACTATGTAATGCACTAGCAACCTTTCAAAGAGTAGTTATAGGAATCTTTTCTGATATGCTTAATGAATCTATGGAAATTTTTATGGATGATTTTACCCCTTATGGTGTTTCTTTTCAGGAAGCACTACAAAACCTTGAGAAAGTACTTAAATGATGTATACAAGCCCACCTCTCCTTAAGTACAGAAAAATGTCATATGATGATGAGTGAAGGAATAGTGCTTGGAAATTTTATTTCATCTCAAGGAATCCAGGTGGATCCATCCAATATACAAGTCATTAAAAATCTTCCTACTCCAAAAACCCAAACAGAGGTAAGAAGTTTTCTAGGACATGCTGGATACTTCAAAAGATTTATCAATTTTTTTTCCAAAATAGCTTCTCCCCTGTTTGTGTTACTGATGAAAAATGCCGAATTCAAATGGACTAATTCTTGCCAGGAAGCATTTAATACACTTAAACATCAGTTATCTACAATCCCTATTCTAAGAGGACCTGATTGGACACTTCCCTTTCATATATCCTCTGATGCTTCAGATACTGCAATAGGAGTTATCTTGGGACAAGAAGAAAATCATCCCCCTTATGTTATTTACTTCATTAGCAAGAATATGACTCCTGCTGAACTTAACTATACAGTTACCGAAAAGGAATTCTTAGCAGTTATCTATGCTATTAATAAATTTCGACATTACATCACTGGCTACTCTACTCTTGTCCATACTGATCACTTAGCTATCAAATATCTAATGAAAAAACCTATCACAAATGCTCGAGTCACCAGATGGTTACTATTATTACAAGAATTTGATATTACAATTGTAGATAGACCAGGAAAAGAAAATGTAGTTGTTTATTTCCTTTCTCGGTTAACACCTGATGATAATACCCCAGTAGATGATTCCTTTCCTGATGAATATCTATTTGCAGTATCTTCTCACTCACCATGGTATGCAGCCATCGCTAACTACTTGGTTGCAGGGAAGTTACCACCACACCTATCCCACCGGAAGAAAAGAAGAATCATTCAACAAAGTGCTCGGTATAGCTGGATAAGTGGGTGTCTTTTCCACATAGGACTTGATCAAGAAATCCGAAGGTGCATTAGAGAAGATGACGTTTATGATTTACTAAAAGCTTGTCATGATGGCCCTTGTGGAGGGCATTTTGCTGATAAAAGAACAACACATAAAATTCTCAGGATGGGGTATTATTGGCCCTCACTTTTTAAAGATGCAAAGAAATATGTTCGGGCCTGTGATAACTGTCAAAGAATGGGCCAACCTAATCATAGAGATGAAATGCCATTAAACCCCTAGGTAGTACTCGAACCATTTGAAAGATGGGCCTTAGACTTTGTAGGACCCATTAACCCCCCATTCAATCAAAAAGTTTATATAGTAGTCTGCACAGATTATATGACCAAATGGGTGGAAGCTAAAGCACTCCATAGAGCAACTGAAGAAGCAGTTCTAGATTTCCTATTTGAAGACATCTTCATCAGATTTGGAGTGCCGAGAGAATTAGTTACAGATGGGGGACCTCCTTTCACTTCTCACGGTTTTAAAGCCACCCTTCAAAAATATCATATTCAGCATAGAATGACTACAACATACCACCCCCAAGCCAATGGACAGGTGGAAAGCACAAATAAAGTAATAGAAGCCATTCTCACAAAAACAGTGATGGAAAACAGAAAGGATTGGTCTCACAGGCTCCCTGAAGCATTATGGGCCTACAGAACTACCTGGAGAAATACTACAGGATTCTCTCCCTATGAATTAGTTTATGGAAAAAGTATCGTCTTTCCTGTGGAATTTGAAATCAAAACCTTAAGGACTGCTTTAGCTGTCAACCTTGATTTGACCATTGCACAGACAACCGGGTTGCAACAGCTTAATGAATTTGATGAAAAAAGACTAAATGCCATTCATCAGACAACTATGATTCAACAACAAAGATCAAAATGGCATGACAAAACTATCAAGCATAAGCAATTCCAAAAAGGTAATTGGGCCTTACTGTATGATTCTCGGTTTAAAGAATTTCAAGGGAAACTACGTACAAGATGGCTCGGACCTTACGAAGTGGACACTATTTTCCCCAATGGAACAATAAGGCTCCTCACAATCGATGACTCTAAAACACCGTTACTTGTGAATGGTCATCGGCTCCGTCTGTACCAACGCCCCATTTCCAAAGAAGATTTTAAGGCCACATGTGTGATGTTGTTCCTGAGTCTGTACTTAAGGCTCAAAAAGTACAGTGTCAAGGCATCCGAAAGTAGGTGAAAGATGGGTAAGAGGGTAACGTCAACCTTCGGTATAAGAAACTAGGGAATATTTCTACGTTCGCGTCGTCTAGCTTCCAACTGTTCCTGAGTAGTTATATCTTGTTCAATGGCTGCCCATGAACGTTCAAGTTCCTCCCGGTTATTAGCAGTTTTAAGAATTATGTCAAAAAGGTTTAAGGCAATATGCGTTTGGCTCGATAGTCCGGGTTCAAGATTAGGCTCTGTTGCTACAGGGACAGTCATGGAGGAACAGTAAGAGTAGGAAAGGATTTAAAAGAAGATTAAATGTTGTCTCAATTTGGTCGAAATAAAGAGAATTTTACGTTTTAGCAACAAAATAGAAATGCAAATTGAAGGCTCTTTCCTGTAACTGTATTATATTTTAATATAAAGGTGTGATGTGAAAGAGAAACATTTAGTTGCATATAACGCAAGGTTCCTGTTAAAAAGAAAACTCAAATATAAACAGAAGAGGAAATTAGTAAGAAAATAACTGACATATCAAAGAATATACATAGAATTCTGAAAGTGCAGATTGGTCTTACACCCGCTGATAGCTTGTGCAGAGGAAAGACAATAAACAAATACAGAAAACTGAAATTCTTTCATTATAGTAGTGGTCGTACTAAAGTATAACGAAGCATATCAATTATGAATAATGGAATGAAATGAAACATGAAACATAAAGAAACAAACTTGTAACACAGTCTTGACGGAATCGAGAATCTCTAGATTTGCTTATATTAACTTCTCAAATGCAAAAATTCTATTACAATCGACACCAAAAAGGTCCAGCCCTCTTTACTTCTTTCTGTGATATATTTATACAATTTTTCCGATCAGTTGGAATCTCAACGGTTACAAAAATTCGGTTACAACCGAGAGGAGCGCAATCGCTCCCTTTCTCCTACTATATTTTTCAATTGGTGCCAGGTGCTTGTCTTCGCACGGATTCAGTGCAGGCGATACATTTTTCCACGAACTGAGATATGAGCTGCGAAGGTTCCGCTTGACAGCTGACCTCGGCGAAGTGACATTCTTGAGCTAACTGCTGCAGCTTGTCCCCCATTTGTGCATAAATGATGTCGAGGGCACTTAGTTGTGCGTTGGGTTGGATTAAGTGCTTGTCAACTTGAGCCATGTCCACCCTGTCCATCTGAGAGATATCGGTCGAATATCTCTCATCCTTCTCTTTCATATCAAGCGAGATCTGTTCTACATTCATTTGCATTAATTTTTCTGCATCGCCTCCACTGTCCATACCCAACAGCTCGCCATCTATAGCATTGAAGGCTTCTTCTAATGAATTGGTTAATTTTTGGGCCTGTTCCTTGCTTAGGTCAATATTATGCTCCCAATCCTTCAACAGAATGTTACCTCTAGTTTGTTCTGAGATGGTGAGTCCGGGAGGAAATGCTGAAAATCTGTTGTTTGTGGCTATCACCGCCTCCTGAAAGGCGACCCGAGCTGCCTCTGCATTCCTTTCTCTGACAGTCAGGTTCTCGGAAATCCGATGCATCAACAGGCAATCTTCTCGAATCACTCCCACTTTGGCTAGCAAACTCTGTTGTGCAGAGGAGATCCTGCTCCGAATCTCGATCACTCGGGATTTAAACCCCTCGACATCAATCGACCTGCTTTCAGCAACGTCTACCTGAGTCTGCAGCTCTGTGATCATAGTCCTCTGTTGACCCGCCTGTATCCGACCATCTCGGATCACTAGATGTGCTTGCTCCAGCTTGGTTTTGAGCACCTCTATTTCATTTCTATCAGCTAGTTGGGCCAATTCTATTTCCCCGCTCACCTAACCTTTAGCATTTTCTGTGGCCGAAGCTACTCTGGCTTCGAGAGTCTTGATCAGGCGATTTTTTCTCTTGAGCTAGTTTTTCAACACTCCGACTGCAAATTGATTCACCGATGCATACGCTCCCAGCGTTCCTGCGATCTCCATGGTGAATTGTTCATTCTTTTTGTTCTTTCCATCGGTCATAACCTTGAATTTTTTAGCGGTCGATTCTCCGTCCTGGTAGAATTCCCTTTTCACCACTGCTTTCCTCTTTTTGTCAAAGAAGAATTCGTTCGGAGGAAGTTCTTCTGCTCTGATAGGCCTCAGTTCCTCATTGAAAATCCATTATTCTTCTAGATTTCCTTGCGTCGACTGCAAGGGGGTGACAGAAGTGATGGGTTCCCCAATCTGTTGCGCTGCCTTCCCTGGGGTGACGACTGAGTCCTGCTTCTTCGGAGGTTCAGAGGTCTTCGTCTCAGTTTCCTTATTCTGGGTCTCTAGCGGGTCCAGATTCTGTGCCTCTGCTTCGGGCTTCTTCGTTTGCTCCCCATCGTTCTAGCTTTTTCCTGAATCAGAAGTTGCATCTTTGGGGCCTTCATCATCCTTCGGTTCCATCTCAGAATAGCCCGGGCTCCCTCCTCGTAGCACCGCAGGAAGACATCTTCGTCTGTGTTCCTGGAATCTTAATATAGAGGCCGTGTCTTTGGGTGCTAAAGATTTGATCCGAGCTAGAACTTCCTCATAAGACCTCGCCCCTCGGAAAACGTCATCTGGGGTGAAAACTCATGTTCAAACCTCTTTAGCCCACAATTAGCTAAATGGTTGCTCACAATTTTCTGAGGATCATGTTTTTTATATTCAATGGAGACCAAACTCAGGTCTTCCAGGGCTGCAGCCTCAGCTTTGGCATGCCCAAAATCCAATAAAGAATAAGAATTTAGCCAAACGGGGAAAAACATCCATACCTTCTTTGAATATTCTTTGAGTTCTTTACTCACCCCACCAATCACCGTTTGTCGGGCGATCTCCCGACAAGCCAGCTTGTCGGGGATGAACAGTGGTAGTGCAAGCGGGGGAACAACAACTCTGAACACTCTGAAATAAGAGAACTTTGCCTCCACGTACCAGTCCGCTATACCACTCAAATTTGCAGCAATGCTATCCAATATGCGAGGTGGCGGGTGACCAAAAATGGCGATGTGCAGGGGCACCATCACCCAGTTGAAAATTTCGTAAATGAATTTGTTCGCTTTATTCTCCCACAGTTTGTCGTGATACTCATGTATAGGTTTTTCTTGGGCTGTATTCCATGCCCAGCTCATCAAAGGGAATGGTGTCATGGAACATACCGCGTCCATGATATATGCAGACATGAAAAATGAGGACGGTCTCCCGCTTGCCCTCTGCTCCTGATACTCTGTGACCCGGTTGGCCAAACTGTCCGAGAGTATCTTTGCCCAATTAAACGAGCAACCTTCTACAACCCGAAACATGAGAGGCACCCACGCAATGTAGAAATGCAATGTGTCCTCCCTTCCGAATAGTCGGCATGTCATCATTGCCACATACTTATACTATGGCTCCAGCGAAGCGATTGAATAAATGCCCTGGTCATTTGCTCTGAATTTCGCGGAGCGCGAAACCCAATATTTTATCATACTGGGCATGGTTTTGTCATATTGAGTGCACTCCTTCTCTTTGAATCCCTCCAGGAATTCAACATCATATGTGTATTTAGATGTTTTCGGGAGCTTATACATGGTTTGGATGTGCTCCGGTCTAAAAGTCCCGACCGTGACCCGCTGGTCGTTCATGATAGTTCTGGTGGGTATGTCTATGTGATCCAATTCCCATCGGATCATATCATAATATGGAAGCAACCGTGGTCTGGTTGCTACCCTGTGCATTCCAGATTGAACCACTATCTTGTATTTGGTGTTCAGGTCGTCCTTTTCATTGTCATTGTCGTCGGAGTCTGAATAATTCACCAACTTAGACTGTAGAATATCTGAAACAAACGACCAGCTAGGGACCAATTCGACACTCCGAGGCGAAGTGTCGGAGACATTATCCGAGCCTTGCCCTGCAACTTCGATATTTGCCTTTGCTGCTTTCCGTGGAGCCATAGCTGAAGCTTGCGTTTTCACCCTTCTGCGATAGACCTGCGTATACATGGAGAAATTAGTTCACTCGGAAAATGACGAGTTCTGCATTCTTATGAAAAATGTTTTCATTATAATAAAATGAAACTCCGTTATATATTTGAAAATTCTGTACCTTTCGAGATAAGTCTGTCAAATCGCAATTAGAAACAAATTTATTGCGTAAAAATCCGATCTTATTATACGTAGATTCACTCTAATTTTTCATTAATATCATCAATGTTTGGTGGTTTGATAGTCAGTCGGAGTAGGGAGAGAGATGGCTACCACGGGAAACGTGCAGGCCTCGAGGCGCAGGATATAATTTGCCTTATCAAATTTTACCACCTTTTATCAATTCCTCGCCGTTCGCTACTTCGTGGATTTTCTTTTAACATTTTGAGTCTCCAACTCGCGAGATCGCGAGAACTGACTTTGGATTAATTAACAGTAATCGTGCTTTGGAGCATCATTAATATTATAATCCATTTATTCGCCATATTGCAACTCGGAACTTAGAAGGAAAGTTTCTGGGAGATTGATACGCTGAGTCGTGAAACCGCGAGATGGCGATAATTAAGGCTTAATTTAGGGGAAGAAAATCTTAGATTAAGTGACTAATTAATCTTTCTATAATTACATCGTGACTTCGTGAGTCAAGATTTTAGACGCCGTAACTTTCGAAAAGATAGTATCGAGTGGCGAGACGTCGAGAACAGATTTAACCATGGTTAACTTTTTGCCTTTAATCCTTGACCAGGGTTATCACAAAAGTACCTCGTGTTCTCGGCTCTCAGGGCTGTAAAAATAAAAACTTGGGTTTGACGATCGCCGAGGCGCAAAACCCCAACGACGTCAAATCCTAAGTTAAAATATTTTACCCTAGTTAATGCCTCGGGCGAAAATTGAAAATGACTTCGTTGTTTCGTGACTCGGGACGTTTGAACTCAAGGATTAAGGTACCCGACTTGCGAGATCCCGAAATAAAACAAAAAGGGCGAACATTCTTACAAAAGTGGATTTGTTTTGAGGGTGGAAAAAAGATCGTTGCTTATTCGACAAGGTTGCAGAGTTTTCAAAGCTTCGGGGGGGGGGGGGGAANGGAAATCAAAAGGCCATCTTTAGATTTCAAGTATAAAAAATTTGAAAATTGTGAAGGTTAAAAATAAAAAAAGGGCAGCTCCAACATAGGCTCCAACTAGGTATCCCGCCCTCCTGTGAGGCGGGAAGAACAGTAGACCACGTGCCAATATTGGGTAAATGGAGTCAAAAACTCAAACATGCGAAAAAATTCCAAGGAAAAAGGACCGAAGGGGGGGAAAATACTTCGTTTTTTACCTCGAGAAGTTTTTTCAAAAGCAGATACTCTTTCTAAATACAGCTGTAGTCCCTTTCACAATTTTCCCTTTCCCACTACTAACTTTGGGTATGTTTCAAGACAGTTGAAACGACCCTAGGAGATTCAACAGATCTTGTGTCTCTCGGCTTGCATCAAAAGAATGAGATTATATATTTTTTTAAAATGGGAAGTCCCATATGAATTTGGGGTGTGGATCAAGTTTTTGGAAAGCATTGGTTACCAGAGTAGAGTGATATTCATGTATAACAACCTCACAGATATCTCATACATTGCTTCACTTCCAACGAGCCTGTTTAGTACCCTGGTGAAGTTGTCTGACCCCTTTCACTGAATTTCCTTTCAGCACTTCGGAAAATATTTATGCATTTAAATGCTGAGATGAGGGCAATCATTTCTGAATTTCCTTTCATCGTTTTCCTGGACTAGGTGGGGGCAATCATTTCTAAATTTCGTTTCACCACTTGTCTTATAATTTACTTTTAAAGCACGAAGATGGGGGCAATCAGTTTGTATCAGGGCTGATATCTGTGTAATATTTAGCATCAGAGGTCTGTCAACTCATTTTAATTACTTGGTACCAAGCTTCCCTTGACCTTCACAACACCTTCGTTCTTAGGGAAAAAAGGAAATTATATTTTTTAAAGGGACATCCCGTTTGAGTAAGCTTTGATTCTTCGTACCCTGTTGAAATACCTAGGAAAGTTAAGATCGCTCTAAACGTTCCTTCACTTAGCAGGAGAACAAGTAGTTGTGAAGACCTGCTTTCTTATCAAGATCTGTTTCGAAACCCTCGAGGTTTAAAACGAAATACTTTTATCCCTTCGCAATAACTCGGGAATACGGTGACTTGCTAAAAGTTAGACCCGAAGATAGACATGATACAAAGAAACGATTCATTGACTAAAAAAATGGGGGTCGAAACAACTCGAGACTGGCTCATGTAGATAACTTCGGGAATAGTTTATTTCGACTACCCACTTTTGATTAAGTGTATCGTTCAACTTATTTTAAAACAAAAAATTATTAGAACAAATGATGATCCTCCTGTCTAATATTTTGTATTTCCATTTGAAATATGTTACCTTGATTTCCCTTAATAGTCTTTGACAACATGTGTATTAAGAAAACCTACCTTTACCTTTCTTGCCGATTTCTTTGTGAGCTATGAAACTACTTTTTGGGTATCACCTGTTTCATGTCGATTTATTTCTGGTATTTCTTTGCGAATTACTCCTCCTGCTAGCTGGTAAGTGGCTGGAATCCTGCAAAAAGAAAATACGAACTTTATTCAAAATATGTCTAAAAATTATGAACAGAAGAAAATAGAAATTTTAAAGGGAAATAAAAATGCATGTATATACAAACAAAAATAAAAATTTTATTTTATTTATATATATATATATATATATATATATATATATATATATATATATATATATATATATATATATATATATATTGTGAGAACTCTTATGTCATCTAATGTTTCAGATAGCTCCCATTGACAGGGGCGCTGAGAAATTCTCCGTCGATGTTCTCCAGAAGAAAAGAATTTTTCCCTTCTGGAGCCGAGACCCTGAATGATCCATACCAGGTGGTCAAATTTGCTATGCTTCGCGGCTTCCTCCCTTCTCACATCCCATCTTAATACTAAGTCACCTGGGAGGAATTATCTGTCTTTTGCCTTGAGATCGAACAATGCTTTCATATCATCTTGATACTTCTGCATCTTTTCATCAACTTCAACTCTATGGTGTTGAACCTCAATCAGCTGATTAATTCTCCTGGTAACATGATTGGGTTATTCGTTTTGATCCTTCCATAACTTCATCACTGGTAATTCCAGATTTATAGGCAGAACAACATCTGTGCCATAGACCATTTGAAACGGCGAAATGCCGATAGACCTTTTAGTGCTAATGCAGTTTGCCCACAATGCGTACTTCAAGTGCACATGCCAGGACCTTTTATTTTCATCCAGTACTTTCTTGATTATGTTCACCAAGATATTGTTAGATGATTCGTCCAACCCGTTTCCCTGAGGGTAATAAGCAATGGAATGGCTGAGAACGATATTGTACTTCTGACAGAAGCTGATCATAGCCATGGACTTGAAGGCCTGGGCGTTTTCGGTAACAATCTTTCGAGGACACCTGAATCTTGACAAGATATTATCTTCCAAGAATTTGATCACCACCGAGTTTATTTCCCTTTTGGTTGGAATGTCTTCCACCCACTTTGTAAAATAATCCGTGGCTGTTAAGATCCACTTATGCTGGGCACTGGAATGGGGATTAATTTACCCTATGAATTCTAGACCCCATTGTTGAAATGGATCTTCAGCTTTGACTGGAACGAGTGGCAGTGCAGGGAGTTTCTATTTACCAGCGAATATTTGACACGAGTTGCAGGCACACACTTTGGCATTGACGTCTGAAAATAGTTTCGGCCAATGGTATCCGGCCCTCAAGATCTTGTAGGATGTGGCTCTCCATGCATGGTGTCCTCCACAGAATCCTTCATGAAATTCCTCTATAACCCATGGAGTTTCCGACTCAACCAAACAGACTAGTAGGAACCTGAGTGGATCCTTCCAGTATAGCTGATTTTCGGCGATGCAATATTTTACAGCATGGAGTTTTAAAGTTCTGCATTTGGCTGGTGATAATCCATTTGGACATTTCAGGTTTAACAAGTAGAACACTATGTCTTTATACCAGCCTGATGATATGAATTTTTCTTCAACCTTGCTTGGATCTGTCTGGTCATCCGGCTCGTGCAGGTGTGCGTCTCCGTCTTCCCCTTGGAGGCAATTAATATCAAGAGCTCTAAGATTCGACTCGGCCAAGAGTTTGGCCAGACCCTGCCCCTTTATTAGTTTAGTCGGCTTGACTTCCAGATCGAATTCTTGTATTTTAGCGAGCCAGCGCCCTCGTTTTTCGTCACTATCTGGCTGTACCAATATATCTTTCACAGCACTAGTTGGCACGTACGCGATAATTTTTGAATGCAGTACATAGGTTCTGAATTCTTTTAGCACTTTCACCATTGCGTACGCATGTTTTTCTATTATATCATACTTTAGTTCGGCGTCTCTAAGGCTCTTGCTAAAAAACGCGATCGGCCATTCGAAGCCTTCGTCATCCTTTTGCAGGAGCACTGCGGCGATAGTATGTTCAGAAGCAAATGAGAAGATGAGGAAATCTTTCAAGTAATCTGGGCTTTCTAACATAGGTGCCTCGCTGATGACTTTTTTAATATGCGCGAACGATGCTTTAGCCTCGGTCGTCCAATTTACTCTGCTATCTTTCTTCAGCATTCCTGTGATCAATTTGACAATCTCAGCAAAATTGGGGATAAATCTTCGTAAAAATTTTATTGTACCTAAGAAAGATTGAATTTCTTTTACGTTTCTGGGAATATTTATAGTTTCTATTGCTTCAATCCTCTTAGGATAAATCCTGATCCCATATTTAGATACGATATGCCCCAGAAGCTTACCTTCCCGCATAGCGAAATGTGATTTCTTTGGGTTCAAAGACAGACCATACCTGCAGCACTTTTCAAAATTCTGTTTCAGATGGATCAAATGTTCTTCATCGGTTTTAGAGAAAACCGTCAAATCGTCGAGGTAGATGACTACGAACTTGTCTCTTTCTCCTACAAAAGCGATGTCCATAGCGCGCTAGAATGTAGCTCCTATATTCATCAAACCAAACGACATTTTGTCATACATGAAAGTACCCCATGGTGTGGTGAAAGCAGTTTTTTCTCTGTCTTGCTCGTTCATGGTGATTTGGTTATACCCAGAGAACCCATCTATCATAGACATTCAATTTGCTCCGACTACCTTTTCTAGGACGTGGTCCATTTTGGGGAACGGATAATTATCCTTTAGAGAAGACTTATTCAAGTTTCAGAAATCCACACACAGTCTGATTTCTCCGTTCTTTTTCCTGACCGGGACCAAATTTTCCACCCAGTCCGAGTACCTCAGAGGTACGATTATTTTTGCATTTAAAATCTTATTAACTTCCTTTTCAATTACGAGCAACAAAATGGGGTTAATTTGCCTAAGATTTTGCCTAAACGGCTTGACCCCGGGCTTCAAAGGTATCTTGTGCTCAATTATGGAAGTATCATACGTCCTAAGCTCATCATAGGACCAGGCGAAGACATCTTTGTACTGTCTGAGTAGGTCGCTGTACTGGAATTTTACCTTGGGAGGGAGGAACTTAGATATCTTTACTATCCTGGATTCTTTTTCAGTTCCTATATCGCAGTCCTCCACTTCTTCTGGTTGGGGATGCAAAGTGGATTTCACAGGTATGTCGTTCTGATCGAAAAGTCTTTCTAAAGGAATTAAGCCTTTCGGGATTTGGTTGTTTTTAAGGACCAACATACGATGATCTGCTATTTTTTCTCGGAAGGTTTCAGGATCTTCCCCCTCTTGCATAATCCACATCGGGTCGTTTTGATTCTCTTGGTCTGGATGAGTTTCAGAGAACTCACCTACTGCTACAAGAAATTTCTCGATTTGTTCATCATCTTCGAAAACTTGCCAGTGTCGGATATTGTCTGGTATAGAGGGTTTGTATCTGATTTCAATGTGATATGTCAGTTTGACGGTCGTGGGAGGAGAAAAGGTTGAAGCTGCCTTGGCCAATGCGTCAGCATGTAAATTCTCTGCGCGAGGGATAAAATGGACCTTTACAAATGAGAAAAAGTTTTCCATCAAATCCCAAGCACAATTTCTGTATGTTCTTAGTCTGGGATGCTTGGCTAGATATTGTCGGTTTATTTGTTTAACTATTAGCTCTGCGTCACCATAAACTTCCAGGTTTTTTATATTTAGCCTTTTCGCAACCTCTAATCCTAAAATCAATGCTTCATATTCGCATACGTTATTAGTGTAATCTATTTCCCACTACAGTCGGTAAGGGAAAGGAACGATGAATTTACCTTCGGGAGCTACTAGGAGCACTCCCACACCTGCCCCTTCAGAACATAAGGCACCATCGAAAAACATTTTCCAAACTCTGGTGTTACACAGATCTTCTGTCAAATGACTTGTTTCTTCTTGCCTCATATCGAGTTCCTCTGGGAACCCATCCAAAACATCATCAAAGGACAAAATGCAATTCCCCAGATCTTGGTCTGCAACGTAAATGGGAAAGTTATTTGGGTTTTGACGGTCACTGACTGTATATGCTAATCTTGTTTCTTTGTATAACCGAGTGAACTGACCACCGAACACAGGGATTGTGGCATATGTCATGTCCAACTGTAGAGAACCCCCCAACTTGGCTCCCCGAGATCTAGATAGAAGCATGCCATATTTGGGGGGAATATCTGCGATAACCACATCCATCAGGATACTCTTGACCGGGACCTGAGCCAGGGTAACTACCATATCTTTTATCATCCCCAGACATTTAACCTTTCTCAAATCGAAAGAGTACAGATTTCAATAAGGTCTTGTAATCTGGAGACCCAACTTGTCCATTATTATCTTGGGCATAACATTATGAGAAGCCCCTGAGTCTAAAATACAATTATGCAGCAACTGATCATGTATATTCAGGGTGATATAAAAGGGAGCGATGTTGTCTTTGGACCCTTCAAAATGAGGACCAAAGGTGATGTTAGGTCTGTCATCTTCCAGGTTGATAACATCAGATTGACTTTCTAGCTCGTAGACACCCATCGCTTTGGCAATTTGCTTCCGATAAGCGGGATTTTTTGCTAATTCTACCAAAGGAATCGGTATTTTAATTTTGTTTAACTCATTTTCAAAACTGAAAGATGTGTTTACCTTGTCCGTTTCTTTGGTTGAGACTTCCAAATTTTTTCTTTCCGACTTACTTGTCTGAATCGTTTTATCACTCGTGATCCTAGTTGAAGACGTAACTTTATCTACTGGTTCGTTTTTTTGTGTTTGAGTTTCAACTTTTTTCACGTCAGACTCAGGAGTGCTTGCTACCTTTGTTTCGTTGCTGGGTAACAAGGCCTCATCCGAAGGAGGTTCATAAGCCTGACCCCTTTTAAGGATTTTCTTAGGTTTAAAATGAAATACTTTTATCACTTCGCAATAACTCGGGAAGACGGTGACTTGCTAAAAGTTAGACCCAAAGATAGACATGATACAAAGCAACGATTCATTATCAAGATCTGTTTCGACTACCCACTTTTGATTAAGTGTATCATTCAACTTATTTTAAAACAAAAATTATTAGAACAAACGATGATCCTCCTGTCTAATATTTTGTATTGTCGTTTGAAAGATGTTACCTTGATTTCCCTTAACAGTCTTTGACAACATGTGTATTAAGAAAACCTACCTTTACCTTTCTTTTCGATTTCTTTGTGAGCTATGAAACTACTTTTTGGGTATCACCTATTTCATGTCGATTTATTTCTGGTATTGCTTTGCAAATTACTCCTCCCGCTAGCTGGTAAGTGGCTGGAATCCTGCAAAAAGCAAATACGAACTTTATTCAAAATATGTCTAAAAATTATGAACAGAAGAAAACATAATTTTTAAAGGGAAATAAAAATGCATGTATATACAAACAAAAATAAAAATTATATATATATATATATATATATATATATATATATATATATATATATATATATTGTGAGAACTCTTATGTCATGTAATGTTTCAGATAGCGCCCATTGACAGGGGCGCTGAGAACTTCTCCGTCGATGTTCTCTAGAAGAAAAGAATTTTTCCCTTCTGGAGCCGAGACCCTGAATGGTCCATACCAGGTGGTCAAATTTTCTATGCTTTGCGGCTTCCTCCCTTCTCGCATCCCATCTTAATACTAAGTCACCTGGGAGGAATTCTCTGTATTTTGCCTTGAGATCGGACAATGCTTTCATATCATCTTGATACTTCTGCATCTTTTCATCAACTTCAACTCTATGCTGTTGAACCTCAATCAGCTGATTAATTCTCCTGGTAACATGATTGCGTTCTTCGTTTTGATCCTGCCATAACTTCATCACTGGTAATGCCAGATTTATAGGCAGAACAACATCTGTTCCATAGACCATTTGAAACGGTGAAATGCCGATAGACCTTTTAGTGCTGATGCGGTTTGCCCACAATGCGTACTTCAAGTGCACATGCCAGGACCTTTTATTTTCATCCAGTACTTTCTTGATTATGTTCACTAGGCTCTTGTTGGATGATTTGGCCAACTCGTTTCCCTGAGGGTAATAAGCAGTGGAATGGCCGAGAACGATATTGTACTTCTGACAGAAGCTGATCATAGCCATGGACTTGAAGGCCTGGGCGTTGTCGGTAACAATCTTTCGAGGACACTCGAATCTTGACAAGATACTATCTTCCAAGAATTCGATCACCACCGAGTCTGTTTCCCTTTTGGTTGGAATGGCTTCCACCCACTTTGTAAAATAATCCGTGGTTGTTAAGATCCACTTATGCTGAGCACTGGAATGGGGATTAATTTCCCCTATGAAGTCTAGACCCCATTGTTGAAATGGAGCTTCAACTTTGACTGGAATGAGTGGCAGTGTAGGGAGTTTCTGTTTACCAGCGAATATTTGACACGAGTTGCAGGCACGCACTTTGGCATTGACGTCTGAAAATAGTTTCGGCCAATAGTATCCAGCCCTCAATATCTTGTAGGCTATGGATCTCCATGCATGGTGTCCTCCATAGACTCCTTCATGAAATTCCTCTATAACCTGTGGAGTTTCTGACTCAACCAAACAGACTAGTAGGAACCCGAGTGGATCCTTCCAGTATAGCAGATTTTCGGCGATGCAATATTTTACAGCATGGAGTTTTAAAGTTCTACATTTGGCTGGTGATAATCCATTTGGATATTTCAGGTTTAACAAGTAGAACACTATGTCTTTATACCAGCCTGACGATATGAATTTTTCTTCAACCTTGCTTGGATCTGTCTGGTCATCCGACTCGTGCAGGTGTGCGTCTCCGTCTTCCCCTTGGAGGCAATTAATATCAAGAGCTCTAAGATTCGACTCGACCAAGAGTTTGGCCAGACCCTGCCCCTTTATCAGTTTAGTTGGCTTGACTTCCAGATCGAATTCTTGTATTTTAGCGAGCCAGCGCCCTCGTTTTCCGTCACTATCTAGCTGTACCAATATATCATTCACAGCACTGGTTGGCACATACGCGATAATTTTTGAATGCAGTGCATAGGGTCTGAATGCTTTTAGTGCTTTCACCATTGCGTACGCCTATTTTTCTATTATATCATACTTTAGTTCGGCGTCTCTAAGGCTCTTGCTAAAAAATGCAAACGTCCGTTCGAAGCCTTCGTCATCCTTTTGCAGGAGCACTGCGGAGATAGTATGTTCAGAAGCAAACGAGAAGATGAGGAAATCTTTCAAGTAATCTGGGCTTGCTAACACAGGTGCCTCGCTGATGACTTTTTTAATATGTGTGAACGATGCTTTAGCCTTAGTCGTCAAATTTACTCTGCTATCTTTCTTCAGCATTCCTGTGATCAATTTGACAATCTCAGCAAAATTGGGGATAAATCTTCGTAAAAAATTTATTGTACCTAAGAAAGATTGAATTTCTTTTATGTTTCTGGGAATATTTATAGTTTCTATTGCTTCAATCCTTTTAGGATCAATCCTGATCCCATCTTTAGATACGATATGCCCCAGAAGCTTACCTTCCCGCATAGCGAAATGTGATTTCTTTGGGTTCAAAGACAGACCATACCTGCGACACTTTTCGAAAGTCTGTTTCAGATGGATCAAATGTTCTACATCGGTTTTAGAGAAAACCGTCAAATCGTCGAGGTAGATGACTACGAACTTGTCTCTTTCTCCTACGAAAGCGATGTCCATAGCGCACTGGAATGTAGCTCCTGCATTCATCAAACCAAACGGCATTTTTTCATACATGAAAGTACCCCATGGTGTGGTGAAAGAAGTTTTTTCTCTGTCTTGCTCGTTCATGGCGATTTGGTTATACCCAGAGAACCCATCTATCATAAACATTCGATTTGCTCCGACTACCTTTTCTAGGACGTGGTCCATTTTGGGGAGCGAATAATTATCCTTTAGAGAAGACTTATTCAAGTTTCGGAAATCCACACACAGTCTGATTTCTCCATTATTTTTCCTGACCAGGACCAAATTTGCCACCCAGTCTGAGTACCTCACAGGTACGATTATTTTTTCATTTAAAAGCTTATTAACTTCCTTTTCAATTACGGGCAACAAAATGGGGTTAATTTACCTAAGCGTTTGCCTAAACGGCTTGACCCTGGGCTTCAAAGGTATCTTGTGCTCAATTATGGAAGTATCATACGTTCTAAGCTCATCATAGGACCAGGCGAAGACATCTTTGTACTGTCTGAGTAGGTCGCTGTACTAGACTTTTACCTTGGGAGGGAGGAACTTAGATATCTTTACTATCCTGGATTCTTTTTCAGTTCCTATATCGCAGTCCTCCACTTCTTCTGGTTGGGGCTGCAAAGTGGATTTCACAGGTATGTTGTTCTGATCGAAAAGTATTTCTAAAGGAATTAAGCCTTTCGAGATTTGGTTGTTTTTAAGGACCAACATACGATGATCCGCTATTTTTTCTCGGAAGGTTTCAGGATCTTCCTGTTACACATTATTTTCGTCATCCCTATGATCGTTAATGATGTAAACCTATCTTTTGCCTTCAGAGGGGTCACAGTGGCTTTAGTTCCTAAAGAGAGAAGGGAGAAGAACTTCTCTTGAGAAAAGAAATTGCTTTTTCCTATGTAAAAACCTTATATAAAGGGATGTTCGCAGGTTTCTATATAGGCAGGGTGCGAGAATGACCAATTCTCGCAAGTTGCACTATATCCAGGGTGCGAATAGTTCGCAGGTTGCACTATAGCTAGGGTGCGAGAATGTCAGCACGTGGGAAAAACGAGCATTTTCTCGAATCTTCTAGAAGGAGAAGCTTCTATGGTGAGGTGGCATCCGAATGGTTTGGATCTTACTCACTTTCATGATTTAGTGGGATCATCCTAACCTCCTCACCTTATCTTCTTCAGCTTATAAAAGGAGAGGAGTTCTCATGGAGAAAGCTTAGCTTGTGAGCTTGAGCTTTTGTTAGCTTGTGGGTTCATGGTTATGGTTCTTTGGCTTGGAATTATTAGCTTGATTGGAGTGGCTTTGAGATTTGCTTTGTCAAGATAGATTGTGAGTGGCTATCAGGTCTATGGTCTCAGAATCCTTGGAGCAAGAAGTGTGTGGGGAACGAAGGACAGTTGGAAGGGACCTTACGACATCAAGGCAATGGTTGTAATCTGTCTTTCACATTTAATATGATACAGTAATATGTTTCTTTCCCATAAAGTGAGATCTACTTTATTACATAATTCCTTGATCATATGTATATATTAGCTATTGGATATATTATTTGCTTTCACTTTGGTTGGTTTGTGTTGTTTTGATCTTGATCGCACAAGAGCACTGGAGCAAAGCTGGAGCAACAAAGATTAAGGAAGCGATTACAAGGTACATATCTTCTTCTCACTTCCAATTTAATTCAATAGTTAGATCTAGGGAAAGCGGTATATTCTGTCCTGTTTTGTTCTAGATCCAGGTGGATCTAGGGAGATCGGTTTGTGTCCGCACTTACGGATTTATCCTGACCCTCTTGCATAATCCACATCAGGTCGTTTTGATTCTCTTGCTCTGGATGAGTTTCAGAGAACTCACCTACTGCTACAAGAAATTTCTCGATTTGTTCATCATCTTCGAAAACTTGCCAGTGTCGGATATTGTCTGGTATAGAGGGTTTGTATCTGATTTCAATGTGATATGTTAGTTTAACGGTCGTGGGAGGAGAAAAGGTTGAAGCTGCCTTGGCCAATGCGTCAGCATGTAAATTCTCTGCGCGAGGGATAAAATGGACCTTTACAGATGAGAAAAAGTTTTCCATCAAATCCCAAGCACAATTTCTGTATGTTCTTAGTCTGGGATGCTTGGCTAGATATTGTCGGTTTATTTGTTTAACTATTAGCTCTGCATCACCATAAACTTCCAGGTTTTTTATATTTAGCCTTTTCGCAGCCTCTAATCCTAAAATCAATGCTTCATATTCGCATACGTTATTGGTGTAATCTATTTCCCACTGCATTTGGTAAGGGAAAGGAACGATGAATTTACCTTCGGGAGCTACTAAGAGCACTCCCGCAGCCGCCCCTTCAGAACATAAGGCACCATCGAAAAACATTTTCCAAACTCCGGTGTTACACAGATATTCTGTCAAATGACTTGTTTCTTCTTGCCTCATATCGAGTTCCTCTGGGCACCCGTCCAAAACATCATCAAAGGACAAAATGCAATTCCCCAGATCTTGGTCTGCAACGTAAATGGGAAAGTTATTTGGGTTTTGAGGGTCACTGACTGTATATGCTAATCTTGTTTCTCTGTATAACCGAGTGAACTGACCACCAAACACAGGGATTGTGGCATATGTCATGTCCAATTGTAGAGAACCCCCCAACTTGGCTCCCCAAGATCTAGATAGCAACATGCCATATTTGGGGGGAATATCTGCGATAACCACATCCATCAGGATACTCTTGACCGGGACCTGACCCAGGGTAACTACGAGATCTTTTATCATCCCCAGACATTTAACCTTTCTCGAATCGAAAGAGTACATATTTCCATAATCTCTTGTAATCTGGAGACCCAACTTGTCCATTATTATTTTGGGCATAACATTATGAGAAGCCCCTGAGTCTAACATACAATTATGCAGCAATTGATCATGTATATTCAGGGTAATATAAAAAGAAGCGATGTTGTCTTTGGACCCTTCAAAATGAGGACCAAAGGTGATGTTAGGTCTGTCATCTTCCAGGTTGATAACATCAGACTGACTTTCTAGCTTGTAGACACCCATCGCTTTGGATATTTTCTTTCGATAAGCGGGATTTTTTGCTAATTCTACCAAAGGAATCGGTATTTTAATTTTGTTTAACTCATTTTCAAAACTGAAAGATGTGTTTACCTTGTCCATTTCTTTGGTTGAGACTTCCAAATTTTTTCTTTCCGACTTACTTGTCTGGATCGTTTTATCACTCGTGATCCTAGTTGAAGACGTAACTTTATCTACTGGTTCGGTTTTTTGTGTTTGAGTTTCAACTTTTTTCACCTTGGACTCAGGAGGGCTTGCTACCTTTGTTTTGTTGCTAGGTAACAAGGCCTCATCTAAAGGAGGTTCATAAGCCTGACCCCTTTTAAGGATTTTCTTAGGTTGATTTGTTGAAGTGGGCTTACTCTTAGATCTTAGATCGTACTTTGGTTGAAACTCAGCTATTATCATCCCTGTTTCTGGATGAGATACACAGAGATCAGTGTGATCCCCTTCTTCATCCTCCTTAGACGGTTGTGGGGTATTCAAAGATTTTTCATAGTCTTCACGAGTCAGATATGGCTGCGAACATTCATCATCGAAATTCGCGACTTCGTCTTCCAAATCTCCGAAATCTTGGAGGTCATTTACCCCTATAAAATTTTCGTTCTTTAATGGAGCTTGTATTTCTTGATCCTTGTTCTTTATTTGTCTGAGTTGATTTGGGGGATTTGGGTTTCTCCTGAAGTCCTTTTTAGTAGAAGAATCAGCTTTGACCTGTTCCAACTCCATCCTAGAGATTTTGTTGGACAGTTCTTTAATTACTCGGGCCATATCCTCTACTCTGTCATCAGTGTATCTATTTGACCTAGAAGGACCCGTTGGTTCCCTATAGCGTCTATTTTCACGGTTAACTATTTCTACTTTAGCCTTTAATTTACCAGAAGCCATCATATTAGATTCTATTTCGACAGCATCGTCTTGCATTCTATTTAGGGTGGCTCCTCTTCTTTCTCTCAAAAGTAGTGCGAAATCCATCTCGAAAGCTCCCGCGAAGGTTACTTTGGCTGAGGTTTCAGAGGGTTTGACTGCGGCTGGAATCTTATTATACAGTTTGTTGAATCTCAGAATGAATTCCATAACTGTTTCTGAGTTCTTTTTCTTTAGGGAACCAAACTCGGTAAGATAATATAAATGATCTTTTCGCTCTCCCCATTGTCTGAGAAAAGCATCTTCCAGAGCATCATATGTATGGATAGAAGCTGCGGGTAAGTTCCGAAACCAGGTTCAGACCTATCCTTCGAAGGTTTGGACAAGGAGTCTGGAATAGACATCTTCGTTCTCGATACCATAGATGTCTGTGAATTGGTCTAAAAAATTTATATGCTCAGCTGCAGTTAGATCTCCCTCCCCAGTGAACTTAGGAAGATTTTTGATGTAGTTTTCAGGAAGATCATGAAGGGGGGTGGGCAAAACCAGGGGAGCGTATCTCGCTGCTACCTTTGCGAATACTCTGGGAGGAGGGACATGCCCTTGACCTCCACCTCCTCCTCCAGGAGCACCTCCACCACCTCCTCTGGCAGCTGCCATCGATTTGGGTGTAGAAAATGAGTGTGTAACACACTCTTTGGAATCAGGCGAGACCGGGAAGTTCTGTCGAAGAAAAGTCGGTATGTCAACTGTCGACGAACTTTCTAGAGGACCTTTACCCTTGTGTACGGATGGGGAAGTTGAAAGAATCTCACTCCTAACTTCAGAGCAGTTTGACGTCAGATCTTTGGTATCAAACAGAAGACTGCGTGAAGTAGAAGGTTCTGAATGGCATTTAGTCTTTAAAAGTGGGTTTTTAGTCTTTAAAATTTTTTCGGGATCACTAACAGGCGTAATCAGTTTACCATCTGGGTTCTGTCTGATATTCCTTCTACCGGATTCCAGTTTACTTTTTCGTGGAGTCTCCAAGTGAAAGATTCAAAAAATCCTTAAAACTGTGTGTACTCTATGTTCACAATCAAAGAGTAACACTTTCAACGAAATATATGTCGTTTTCCCAGGGAAAAGATTTCGTAACTTCGCTCCTTGGCAACGATGCCAGAAAGATGTTGTTCCTGAGTCTGTACTTAAGGCTCAAAAAGTACAGTGTCAAGGCATCCGAAAGTAGGTGAAAGATGGGTAAGAGGGTAACGTCAAACTTCGGTATAAGAAACTAGGGAAGATTTCTACGTTCGTGTCGTCTAGCTTCCAACTGTTCCTGAGTAGTTATATCTTGTTCAATGGCTGCCCATGAACGTTCAAGTTCCTCCCGGTTATTAGCAGTTTTAAGAATTATGCCAAAAAGGTTTAAGGCAATATGCGTTTGGTTCGATAGTCCGGGTTTGAGATTAGGCTGTGTTGCTGCAGGGACAGTCATGGAGGAACAATAAGAGTAGGAAAGGATTTAAAGGAAGATTAAATACTGTCTCAATTTGGTCGAAATAAAGAGAATTTTACGTTTTAGGAACAAAATAGAAATGCAAATTGAAGGCTCTTTCCCGTAACTGTATTATATTTTAATATAAAGGTGTGATGTGAAAGAGAAACATTTAGCTGCATATAATGCAAGGTTCCTGTTAAAAAGAAAACTCACATATAAACATAAAAGGAAATTAGTAAGAAAATAACTGAGATAGCAAAGAATATACGTAGAATTCTGAAAGTGCAGATTGGTCTTACACCCGCTGATAGCTTGTGCAGAGGAAAGACAATAAACAAATACAGACAACTGAAATTCTTTCGTTATAGTAGTGGTCATACTAAAGTATAACGAAGCATATCAATTATGAATAATGGAATGAAATGAAACATGAAACATAAAGAAACAAACTTGTAACACAATCTTGACGGAATCGAGAATCTCCAGATTTGATTATATTAACTTCTCGAATGCAAAAACTCTATTACAATCGACACCAAAAAGGTCCAGCCCTCTTTACTTCTTTCTGTGATATATTTATACAATTTTTCCGATCAGTTGGAACCTCAACGGTTACAAAAATTCGGTTACAACCGAGAGGAGCGCAATCGCTCCCTTTCTCCTACTTTATTTTTCAATTGGTGCCAGGTGCTTGTCTTCGCGCACATTCAGTGCAGGCGATACATTTTTCCACGAACTGAGATACGAGCTGCGAAGGTTCTGCTTGACAGCTGGCCTCGGTGAAGTAACATTCTCAGGCTAACTGCTGCAGCTTGTCCCCCATTTGTGCATCGACGATGTCGAGGGAACTTAGTTGTGCACTGGGTTGGATTAAGTGCTTGTCAACTTGAGCCATGTCCACCCTGTCCATCTGAGAGATATCAACCAAATCTCTCTCATCCTTCTCTTTCATATCAAGCGAGATCTGTTCTACATTCATTTGCATTAATGTTTCTGCATCGCCTCCACTGTCCATACCCAACAGCTCGCCATCTATAGCATTGAAGGCTTCTTCTAATGAATTGGTTACTTTTTGGGCCTGTTCCTTGCTTAGGTCAATATTATGCTCCCAATCCTTCAACAGAATGTTACCTCTAGTTTGTTCTGAGATGGTGAGTCCAGGAGGAAATGCCGAAAATCTGTTGTTTGTGGCTATCACCGCCTCCTGAAAGGCGACCCGAGCTGCGTCTGCATTCATTTCTCTGACAGTCAGGTTCTCAGAAATCCGATGCATCAACAGGCAATCTTATCGAATCACTCCCACTTTGGCTAGCAAACTCTATTGTGCAGAGGAGATCCTGCTCCGAATTTCGATCACTTGGGATTTAAACCCCTCGACATTGATCGACCTGCTTTCAGCGACATCTACCTGAGTCTGCAGCTCTGCGATCATAGTCCTCTGTTGACCCGCCTGTATCCGACCATCTCGGATCACTAGATGTGCTTGCTCCAGCTTGGTTTTGAGCACCTCTATTTCATTTCTATCAGCTAGTCGGGCCAATTCTATTTCCCCGCTCACCTGACCTTTAGCGTTTTCTGTGGCCGAAGCTACTCTGGCTTCGAGAGTCTTGATCAGGCAATTTTTTCTCTTGAGCTAGTTTTTCAACACTCTGACCGAAAATTGATTCGTCGATGCATACGCTCCCAGCGTTCCTGCGATATCCATGGCGAATTTTTCATTCTTTTTGTTCTTTCCATCGGTCATAACCTTGAATTTTTTAGCGGTCGATTCTCCCTCCTGGTAGAATTCCCTTTTCACCACCTCTTTCCTATTTTTGTCAAAGAAGAATTCGTTCGGAGGAAGTTCTTCTGCTCTGATAGGCCTCAGTTCCTCATTGAAAATCCATCCTTCTTCTAGATTTCCTTGCGTCAACTGCAAGGGGGTGACAGAAGTGATGGGTTCCCCAATATGTTGCGCTACCTTCCCTGGGGTGACGACCGAGTCCTGCTTCTTCGGAGGTTCAAAGGTCTTCGTCTCAGTTTCCGTATTCTAGGTCTCTGGCGGGTCCAGATTCTATGCCTCTGCTTCGGGCTTCTTCATTTGCTCCCCATTGTTTTGGATTTTTCCTGAACCAGAAGCTGCATCTTTGGGGCCTTCATCATCCTTCGGTTCCATCTCAGAATCGCCCGGCTCCCTCCTCGCAGCACCGCAGGAAGACATCTTCGTCTGTGTTCCTGGAATCTTAATACAGAGGCTGTTTCTTCGGGTGCTAAAGATTTGATCCGAGCTAGCACTTCCTCATAAGACCTCACCCCTTGGAAAATGTCATCTGGGGGTGAAAACTCATGTTCAAACCTCTTTAGCCCACAATTAGCTAAATGGTTGCTCACAATTTTCTGAGGATCATGTTTTTTATATTCAATGGAGACCAAACTCAGGTCTTCCAGGGCTGCAGCCTCAGCTTTGGCAGGCCTGAAATCCAATAAAGAATATGAATTTAGTCGAACGGGGAAAAAAGGCCATACCTTCTTTGAAGATGCTTTGAGTTCTTTACTCACCCCGCCAATCACCATTTGTCGGGCGATCTCGCGACAAGCCATCTTGTCGGGGATGAACAGTGGTAGTGCAAGTGGGGGAACAATAGATCTGAACACTCTGAAATAAGAGAACTCTGCCTCCACGTACCAGTCCGCTATACCACTCATATTTGCAGCAATTCTATCCAAGATGCGAGGTGGCGGGTAACCAAAAATGGCGATGTGCAGGGGCACCATCACCCAGTTGAAAATTTCGTAAATGAATTTGTTCGCTTTATTCTCCCACAGTTTGTTGTGATACTCATGTATAGGTTTTTCTTGGGCTGTATTCCATGCCCAGCTCATCAAAGGGAATGGTTTCATGGAACATACCGCGTCCATGATATATGCAGACATGAAAAATGAGGACGGTCTCCCGCTTACCCTCTGCTCCCGATACTCTGTGACCCGGTTGGCCAAACTGTCCGAGAGTATCTTTGCCCAATTAAACGAGCAACCTTCTGCGACTTGAAACATGAGAGGCACCCATGCAATGTAGAAATGCGATGTGTCCTCCCTTCTGAATAGTCGGCATGTCATCATTTCCACATACTTATACTATGGCTCCAGCGAAGCGATTGAATAAACGTCCTGGTCATTTTCTCTGAATTTCGTGGAGCGCGAAACCCAATCTTTTATCAAACTGGGCATGATTTTGTCATATTGAGTGCACTCCTTCTCTTTGAATCCCTCCAGGAATTCAACATCATATGTGTATTCAGATGTTGTCGGGAGATTATACATAGTTTGGATGTGCTCCAGTCTAAAAGTCTCGACCGTGACTCGCTGGTCGTTCATGATAGTTCTGGTGGGTAAGTCTATGTGATCCAACTCCCATCAGATCATATCATAATATGGAAGAAATCATGGTCTAGTTGCTACCCTGTGCATTCCAGATTGAACCACTATCTTGTATTTGGTGTTCAGGTCATCCTTTTCGTTGTCGTTGTCGTCGGAGTCTGAATAATTCACCAACTCAGACTGTAGAATATCTGAAACAAATGACCAGCTAGGGACCGAGTCGACACTCCGAGGTGAAGTGTCAGAGACATTATCCGAGCCTTTCCCTGCAACTTCGATATTCGCCTTTGCTGTTTTCCGTGGAGCCATAGCTGAAGCTCGCGTTTTCTCCCTTCTGCGATAGACCTGCGTATACATGCAGAAATTAGTTCACTCGAAAAATGACGAGTTCTGCGTGCTTATGAAAAATGTTTTCATTATAATAAAATTAAACTCCATTATATATTTGAAAATTCTGTACCTTTCGAGATAAGTCTGTCAAATCACAATTAGAAACAAATTTATTGCTTAAAAATCCGATCTTATTATTCGTAGATTCACTCTAATTCTTCATTAATGTCATCAATGTTTGGCGGTTTGACAGTCAGTCGGAGTAGGGAGAGAGATGGCTACTTCAGGAAACGTGCAGGCCTTGGGGCATGGGATATAATTTGCCTTATCAAATTTTACCACCTTTTATCAATTCCTCGTCGTTCGCTACTTCGTGGATTTTCTTTTAACATTTTGAGTCTCCAACTCGCGAGATCGCGAGAAATGACTTTGGCTTAATTAACAGTAATCGTGCTTTGGAGCATCATTAATTTTATAATCCATTGATTCGCCATATCGCAACTAGGAACTTCGAAGGAAAGTTTCTGGGAGATTGATACGCCAAGTCGCGAAACCGCGAGATGGCGATAATTAAGGCTTAATTTAGGGGAAGAAAATCTTAGATTAAGCGACTAATTAATCTTGGTATAATTACATCGTGACTTCGTGAGTCGAGATTTTAGACGCCGTAACTATCGAAAAGATAGTACCGAGTGGTGAGACGCCGAGAACAGATTTAACTATGGTTAGCTTTTTGCCTTTAATCCTTGACCAAGGTTATCACAAAAGTACCTCATGTTCTCGGCTCTCGGGGTTGTAAAAATAAAAACTTGGGTTTGACGATCGCCGAGGTGCGAAACCTCGACGACGTCAAATCATGAGTTAAAATATTTTACCCTAGTTAATGCGTCAGCCGAAAATTGAAAACGACTTCGCCGTTTCGTGACTCGGGACATGTAAACTCAAGGATTAAAGTACCTGACTTGCGAGATCCCGAAATAAAACAAAAAGGGCAAACATTCTTACAAAAGTGGATTTGTTTTGAGGGTGGAAAAAACATCGCTGCTTATTCAACAAGGTTGCAGAGTTTTCAAAGCTTCGGGAGGTGGGAAAAATCAAGAGGCCATCTTTAGATTTCAAGTATCAAAAATTTGAAAATCGTGAAGGGTAAAAATAAAACAAGGGCGGCTCCAACATGTGGTAGACTCTCATTACCTCTTTTTAGAGGGGCCTCCTACCCCTCATTTTAATTAATTCTTTTTTTAAATTAATTTCTTTAGTATTATATTAGATTTCGTTTACTAATAATCCCTGTCAAGAAATAGCATGTTACAATTGATTTTTGCAGATTCTCAATCAAAGCAAAGGCCTACCAAGAAAGGACAATCTTACTTCAAGAGCAGCCAAGCTTCATCTTGTAAAACACTTTTTCCCTTTTTCCCCATTGTTGAAACACCACTATTCAACAACTTTTTGCCTTTTTCCCCATTGCTGAAACACCACTATTCAACAATTTTTCGCCTTCTTCCCCATTGCTGAAACACCACTGTTCAACAACTTTTTGCCTTTTCCCCCATTGCCGAAACACCATTGTTCTGCAATTTTTCGCCATTTTTCCCCATTGTCGAAACACCACTGTTCAACAATTTTTCGCATTTTTTTCCCATTGCTGAAACACTACTGTTCAACAAATTTTTGCCTTTTCCCCCATTGCCGAAACACCACTGTTCAGTAATTTTTCGCATTTTTTCTCCATTGCTAAAACACCACTGTTCAACAACTTTTTGTCTTTTTCCCCATTGCCGAAACACCACTGTTCAACATTTTTTTGCCCTTCTCTCTATTGCTGAAACACCACTACTCAGCAACATGTCGCCACTGCTGAAACACCACTTCCTCAGCAGTATTCTGCAACATCACCCTTCAGCAAACATTTCTCTATTCTTTTCCTGTCGCTGAAACACCAACTTTTCAGCATTCCCTGTCAATAATCTCTTTCACTCACATACTACATTTTGTCCTTCCACTAAACAAATCCTTGACACAATTTCTCTAACAAATCAAAAGTCTCCGCCATGGCTACTGCAGAACTATTATGGACAAGTACTATATTTTGTTTGAAGTACGAATCAAAAGGTAAAGATGAGGTATGTAAACTTTATATGTAAATACAATTGAACTATGGTTAATGAGAAGATCCCAACTCATTATTATCACTCATGTAAAATTATTATTTTAACCGTACTTGAGGGGGGGGGGGGATATTGAAATCTTATACCATCATTTCACACGAACCGACCACCGCCATTCTTTTTGTTACCATCCTTTCGTTTGTTTCACCACCATTTGTATGCCTTCACCCGAAAAACTTACTCTGCACAGAAGCGGTTACTTGACTCTCTGACGACGCATTTTACTGGGTTGTTAGCTATGGGAGGCCCTGTTATATGATACGAACCTGCCACGACATCCCTATTAGAACTATATCCAGAAGTCTATCAAATTTTTCTACAGGCAGGATGGCTGGGTTATTTTCAGAGGCTCCATGGGTTTGATCAACAACAGGTTCTTCAATTTTCTCGAAATCTTCAGGAAGATTATTCCATTGTTCAAGGGATTCGGATTCCAGTTACAGAGGAGGATATATCACAGGTCCCGAGTCTCCTTGTCAATGGCATTCGCTGGTTCAGCCGCAAACATATCATCCTTAATGCCCAACAGGATTTCCTCTTGCCAGGAGAACAAATTGAGCCTAAAGGTCGGGGTGTCTGACTTAACTCGTTGCCGCCTCCTTGGCCGAAAGTTGTAGAGTTTTTCAAGCACTACCTTACCTGTGAAGGCCGATACCAGGTAGTCTACCAGTATGATTTTGTTCTGTTGTCTCATTTACGACATGCTAGATTGGTGAACATTCCTTATTATCTGCTCGGATGTCTTAGAAATATGTCGCATTACTGTAAAAAGGCTAAAAATCCCTCCCTTTCCCTCACCCATCATCGTCTCGCTCAACTACTTATCCAAAAGGGTTTTGCCCAACAAAACCCTCTCCTAAAAAACTCAGCCATAGATCCCCAAGAAGTTGTTGAATATCCTGAAAATCTTCAAGAACAACAACCACAAAACCCTCCAGACCCTCCGGAAGTACCTAACATTCCACCTACATACCCAATTAATCCAATTAACCTTCCTACCATACCATGCCCGCCCCACATCTTACCAGAATCATCCACTCCTACCGTTCATATCCTTAGTGATGATTCTGAACTAGACAATTCTCCCTGTCCCATCACCGAGGAAAAACCCCCACGCAAACGAAAGCAACTTCCTTTTTTTTCCCCCTTTTTACAAAGAAAACGAACAAGAACCTCAACAAGAGAAGCCACTACTGCCACTGCCCCAAATCCCCAACCCATCCGGCTAAAACCCCGTACACCTCCAACCTCCCAAATTCCAGAATTTTTACCTATTTCGCCCACGGGCACTGAAACACAAAAACCAGAGGCCCAGTGTGTTGCGATATCATCATTTTCTCATCAAGTATATGAAACAAAAGAACCAGCTACTCATCAAGTAGCTGAAACACAAGAACCAGCTACTCATTCAGTAGCTGAAACAAAAGAACCAACGACTCATTCAGTAGTTGAAACACAAGAACCAGCTATAGTTGTTACACAAGAACCAGCTAAACCTGAAACACAAGAACCAACTGCTGATATTGTTACCGAGATACAAGAATCAGATGCTCAGGGTGCCGCAACATTACTTTCTCTACATCAAGAAGCTGAAATACAAGAATCAGTTGCCAATCATGTAGCTGCTCCAAAAGAACCAACTAGTGCGGCTGTGACTGTTACACAAGAACCAGTCACCCCTCTTAATATACCCTTGAAATATCAACAACCAGAACCAACAATGGCCTCTGTCTTACAAGAAAATGAGTTCCTAAGGTCTCAACTAGAAGTCTACAAGCAAGAGTTAGTCATGGTAAAGGAAGCCTACGAGAAGGAACTTAAATTGTACACCCTAGCTCGCATAGCGACCATGACAGAGGAAAATACAACAAAGAATCATTGTAGAGAGTATATGTGCAGTCAATGTGGGGACATCTATTATCAAGCAGGCTACAAAGTAATTCAAATTCCAATGCCAGGAGCTTCCCATGCACCTACGACTTTTGCAGTCAAAGAAGAAAACCCTGTTGTTACACAAGAACCAGTAGGACCTTCCAAAATTAAAAATGAACCTTGGCCTACAATAATTCCCAAATCTAAAGCCCTTGTTTTTGTTAATAAAACTGTACAAACACTGCCTATTGATGAATCTTCCCCTCCTAGCCAGATCAATACCCACACCCTTGTGGAACAAGCCACTCAGACCCTACTTCATCCTATCACTTGCGATGATGAAACACAAACTCAACCATGGGATGAGTAGGCAATAATGGACAAATGGAAAAAAGAGTCTGTTGTTACACAGAACAAAATCCTACAGGAGCACAGACTACTCTGGCTAAACCATATCTATTCAAACTGGGAATCTTTGGAGCAAACACGCCAAGCATCCCGTGCCCATAAGAAGCAGAATAAAGAGCTAAAAGGCAATTTTCTCCTGATGTTTGACTTGGCACAAAAGTTGTTGGCTGCAAAGAAACCATCCTCCAATTACTCTATGTTCCTCATGGAACGACTCACATTTTTTCAGATTAACTAAATCAAAGAAGGCAGACCCTATGCAGTGTTAAATCCAACAGATTTTGTTAGAACCTTTGCAGAATCCTCTACTATGGATCAACACCTCCTCTGTGAGGTATATCTTCATAATGAGGCCATCCCTGAGAACCGACAGCTTAACCTTAACCCTCTTGTCGGTGATATCCAGATTCAGGCACTCACCTCCTTCCTTAACAAGCAGATTATATGGTAGAATGACTTCCTAGCTGCCAAGAATAACGGGGATAACTGCATTCTCTAGATACGGCCAGAACCACAAAATGTTGCCACCTTTGTTGCAGAGTGTTATCAGTTTTTGAAGAAACCAGGGATGACTCAATACATTCGGCAACTACAGACAACAATGCTTCAGGATTGTCAACAATTCATTAAATCCACAGAGATCGTTGCCCTACAAGCAAATAACATGTTTTGGCAACAATCTGCTGAGAAAAGACAGAAACACAATCCCTTTAGCCCCACCAATCTTGAGACAACAATCTCTCGGGTACCTAGCTACATCAAATGTGTTCAGCAATGTGATGAAAGATGGATAGGTTATCAGTTTCATTTTCCTATTCTATGGATACCAGCAGAGAAATATCAAGTTCATCATAAGTTTCCCAAGAAGGCCGAAACAATAGCTTGGCAAAGGCTACAACGCGTTCAAGGATTCAGAGATCCAACATACAACACTTTCCACAGCTACTACTTAAGTAACTTGCACACTTAGAGTCAATATTCAGATTCTGATTCAGATTGAAGTTGCCTGAGGACATGCAACCTTTTAAGTTGGGGGGGATGTTAGGACCCTATAATGTACCTTTTTGTTCACACTTTTTTCTACCATTACATCCTTTTTCCACTCACATTTAAACTTACATTATCACCTTACCCTATCTTTACACAGAAGAAGTTGTTACACTGACCACAACAGCCACACCTTGAGCCAGAATTAACCATCGCTGTTGCTTGAGACCACGTTGCTGAAACGGTTAGAAAGCAAATCCCGTTGCTAAAACAACCCACGATTTGCGATGCTGAAACAGTATAAAACAACAGTAACAAGAAGATAAATAAAGAAGTTGTTACTCCAGCCACAACAACTACACCTCACTCAACACCTTTTCAACTATTAAAATAGCATTCTGTTACGGGAGAACAGGATATTCTATTCTAGTATAGAGATTAGATCTAACTAAGAATAAGATTCAAATGTGCACATGTAATTTGATGATCAAATTGTATCGAGGGGATTCTCCTCTTTAAATAAGGGGAAATCATCATTAGAAGGGGACTTTTCTTGGCTAAGAAAGGAGTTACAGAGAATGACGTGTTTACTTCAGACATTGTAACATGATACAGTTGACAGATGAATAAAATATTATTCTGAGCATTCCTTCTTAGTTCCTTTCGTTTCTAGGGAATCTTGTGAGAAGGGAGGGCCCACCTTCTTCACAAGATTCACCCATTAGTTCTGTAGTGTGCTAGTATTATTTTTGTTCATGCTTTGATTAAATTCTATTTTGCTGAAACTCTACTTTACTGAACTCTGTTTTGCGGAAACTCTGCTTATTGGTTGTACATTGTTTTCATATAATTCATGCTTGGGTAACTGTTAATCATTCTAATTAGCAATCCTGTTTGGTGAATTTATGAAAGCATGATAATCAGAGACAGGTGCTGAAGATTCCTGCTTGGGGAATAGGTTCATGTTCTCTGTTAAGAGATAGTTAGCCTTCAGTGCATGCCAATCATTTTTTATTAGTAATGAGTTCATGAAAGTGTGATAATCGAAAACAGGTGTTGAAGATTCCTGCTTGGGGAATATGGTCCTGTTCTTTGTTACATAATAGTTGGTCTTTCCTTTTGCAGTATCCTGAAAGATTTCTTTCATAGGTTGTTATTTCTTAATGTAATCCAGGATTCTTCGGATAATTATTTCTTTAAAACTGTGAACTCTGCAATAGGTAGGTTTCTTTTCTGTAATTCAAAGTAGAACTTCAGTTTGTTCAAGGCAAGGTGTGATTAATATACTTTTACTACAACTCTAGATTGCTTTTGAAATTGAGCATATACAATGTGTGATTGCCTTTGAAATAAACAGACTTCCCTGGGTTGACAATTTATGTAACACTTGATTGTTTAGTTAAATAAGCAATTACAGTGACCAACAGACATCGAGCCACGCTTTGCGGAGTATACCCGGAGGGTGCTTCCGTTTTCGAGTTGCACTTGCACTGGTAAGTTGCTCTAGTGTTGGTTGTTGTAACTATTCTTCCAATTAATTTAGTGTTTGCTTGTCTTATCTTATAGGGACTTTTTTTAGTGTGTGTTGTTTTTGAACGACTAGAATGCCCTAGAGTGTCTTTGATATTCTCACACAGTGGAGGATCACGAGCTCCGCCGGTCACGAAGGCTTCTTGGCCTACCACCGGTTACACTGGAGCCACCCCCATCACCACTGAGGCGAAAGCTAGACCAACAAGGGTCTTTTGAAGCGACCGGGTCACAAGAAATTGTGCCCGACCAACATCCAGAGGAATCAACCATTTTAGACCTTGGAGCGAAAGCCTTTGGTCTCATTAAAACCTCCACCACTGATCTTTCGGCACCCACCATCATATCGATTCATCCTTACGAGTGCCAGACAGTGTCGCACGCAGCAATGGAAACAAATGTTGTTACTCCTTCTGGGAATTCTTCAATTCCCACTATGGTTGTCACCACAGGAGAGTTTCCACCTCCTAACCCACCATTACTGGTCCGAGCCACCATGGTCTCGACCACCTCTACATCGCACAGTGGTCCGATCCCATCTCTGGTGGCGGCCACAACCCCTTTCACACAAAGTGTGACAGGCCCTCCGTTCTCATACGGGATGCCTAGTTCAGGTATAAGTTCTGTACTTTCCTACTCCACTTCACAGACTTCAGGTCTGGGGGTAGGGATCTCTAACACTCCTCTGCAAGGTCACATGGGGGGAACTCATACTCCTTTTAATGCTTTCCCTTATGGGGGAGGTCATATACCTCCTTCGTCCCCTTCACTCGGTGGCACACATCAACAATCCGTCGGGCCACCTGCACACCATAGTTTATTTGGAACAGGGAGTCAATGACCACTTTCACATAATATGCCAGTAGGTTCAGAACCATTTTCTTTGTTCGGTGCGTTTGGTAACAATGCCTTCTCGTCAACTACTTTCCTGACTGGGGGAAATCCTAGTTTTGGACAATCTATTCCTATGCAGGGTACTATTCCTACACAGGGGGCACACCCAGGAACTTCTTCCGCATCAGGGCCTTGGAATTCTTGGCAGGGATACATTCCCTCATCCGAAATGCCGATCTGGGGTAATTATTTCCACAATCAATGGAACCCCAGACAAAGTACTATGCCTATCCCCACGGGACCGACATGGGGAAACCCTTCCCAAAGTCCTTCGAATGTAATGCATGCCCAACCATCTATGTCCTATTTTGGAAATCAGTCGATGATATCTCCTCACACGCAAAATCCATATGCTGGCCATGGCCATGGTTTTTACCAGAATCTGGGCCAGCAGCCGAACTTTTCTTGGAAACCTGGTGCCAGTCAAACTCTAGGTCCCTTTTTCCCAGGTTATCACCAACAACCCAAACTACCTTTCCTGACAACTTTGCATTTTCCACACTTGACAAGGTTGTTGAATGACCCTATCTGTCACGATCCGTGTTGGCCTCCTATGCCGACGAAGTTGCCTACAGACATCCCAAAGTTCAAAGCCAAGCCTAATGAAGATCCAAGAGATTATGTGACTACCTTCCATATTTGGTGCTCATCTAACTTGTTGAAATATGACCCCGTACAGTTGCGATTGTTTCAATGTACTCTCATTGGGAGTGTCGTGAAATGGTACATTGAGCTCGACCGCTCAAGATATTCTTCCTTCGGTGAATTGACCATGGCTTTCCTAAACCATTTCCAGTTACCTGTGAGATATGACGCTGGCATAGAATTGCTGGCCAATTTTTCACAGACAAAAGCAGACCATATCTCTGATCACATCTGAGAATGGAGACATCAAAAGAGTTTAATTAAGGTACCAGTCCCACTAGCATTCCTGCTCGAGTGGTTCCTTAAGTCTTTGGTCCCACAATTGTCCAAAGACGTCACAACGTTGGGAGTATTTTCTGAAGAAGACGCCATCATGAGAGCTCAACAACCTGAACTAATCTATTCTCAGTCTGGTTTATTATACGTTATCTTTCCATATGAACCACGCTCAATACTTGATAAAACCAGACAAAGAGTTGGACCACATGCCGATGGTATTGTTGGTTTAGCACAAACAAATCCCACTGAGCAACTAACGAATCAGTTGCAACAATTGTCTATACAACACACAACAGCCAACCAAACTACTGCTTTGGCTGCTCCCCCTACCAAAACGTCGGATGTACACACAGTGCAATCGACTAATCCAAAGGCCACCCAACAGCCTGAAGGAAAGAAAAAACAATGAAAGAAGGGTAAGGGGGATAAGAAACCCACCGATAATGTTGGCGGGGGAAATATTGAGAAACAAAAGGTGAGGTATCCATGCAACCTGTGCGCAGAGGACCACCCGACCCACCTTTGTCCCCAGCTTGCAGAGGCCCAAAAGTTTGTGACACAGCAACAACCTATTGTGTTAACCAATCCATTCCAACATGAGAAAAATCTAACACAGGTCTCTGCAAGCACGAAAGGGGGCAGCCAAGGACCCTCTCCGCCTTCGAACAACCTCGCATCCGCGAATGTATATATGGTGAAGGGTGATGCTTTTATATCGACTAGAGCACATGACTATAGTAAACCAAGCACTTATGAGAAGGGAAAAGATGCCGAACTCCCATCTCTTCCTCTACAGATTGAGAAGACGTTGGGCGAAACAATGACACACATCCCCAAAGGTGAATTCAAAAACGATTCTCACAACCCAAACGCAAGGGCCGCCCAGAACTATTCTGTGGTGGAAGATTTATCACAAACCCCTTGTGCGATGTCCACTTTGGAGGTCCTCAAAAGTTTCCCTTCCTAGAGGAAAGCCTTGTTAACCGCTTTAGGATCTACCGAGACTTGTAATCCAGGTACAATCATGCTGGATACAACCGACATAAAACCTCGTCTGCCTTACCACGTAACTTTTCAGATAGTAGTGGCTTATCCCACGAAAATTTTTACTCAGAATATCTTCTGCATGGTGGTTGATGAGGGAGCCTTGACATGCGTTATGTCATTGGCATGTTGGAAGGTCGTTGTCCAACCCGTTTTGTCTTCGTCACCTACTCTCCTTACTGCTTTCGACGGTCATTCGTTTCGACCACATGGTATCATTCCCTCTTTCCCCATGCAGTTAGGAGGGAAGACCGTATGTGTCAAGGTCGAGGTAGTCGATGCACCCCTCGACTATAACCTCTTGTTAGGGAGGAGTTGGACTTATGCCATGCAAGCTGTGGTTGCTACAGTTTTTCGGGTCTTGTTGTTTCCACACGAGGGCCGGATATTGACCATCGATCAATTGTCTTTCTCCAGACCTAACCCTCCATTGGGGGCATCCACGGTCCCGATGATTGATAATCCTCAACCAGGTGTAGTCAACATAGGGGTTGGTTTGTACCCATATTTGATGGGTACCTTCGATTACCCACCCCCTCAAGGTGATATCAAGTTTATATCCAATCACCATAAAGTTGATATTTTTCAATTTTCGTCGTTCCACACAACTTACTTCGACGATCCATGGATACTTCCTTCCCCATTGACGACGATGGATGGGACAGGGCACCCGAGCATGTCCATGCCCTTGTCTGCAGCTGAAGTAGCATACTCTTTAGTTCAACAAACTTTAGCCAATACAGATCAAAATCCTACACAAGAGTTAGATCCACTTCTAGAGCCTATTTGGGCTCAGGGTTCTCTCGCTAACACAGATTCATTAGACTTAGTCTTTCCCTCTGACGAAGCAATCATTGAGGCAATGACTAGTCTGGACAAACCCTGGGACGATCTTCATCACAGATCTTAGTTCCTCCCAGAGTTAAGCCGAATTGAAGCAAGGGAATTCACTTTGACTATGGTTGGAGATAGGTCTTTTCCTATCAATCCTTTGGCTACTCGTGTTGTTTATGCTGAGGGTAATATGGAAAGTATCGCTGAAACAGTACCTAGAAATCTCTTCAAAACCCCTGGCGTCGTAGACAATGTTTTCATCAGAGCATACTGCTCCCCCGAGGAGATACCCCGCATCGACCCACAAAGTGTCGATCATGAGCTAACTTTGTTGTTTTTCAAGCTCGCTTTGAGATCCGAAAGCAACATCCGAAAAGACTGCATTTACACTTTTAGATCTCGTCCAGATTAACTGAGAAAAGTAACCTCTACGGGTTTTCTTTTAAGCCCTTTTCAGACCCTCTAAACATGAAAATATTGTTGAGTGATCTTGTGGCCTTTCACGCTCATTAAACTGAAATTTGAAGTCACGTCTGTCCGGCGGTAGTTTACCCCTTTTTCAGTCCGGATGGTCAAATATACGAACAAAGGTATACTCTATGGAACTTCAGTTCTCAAGAAAAGTACTCTCCGGTATTATTTTAACCCTTTTTTGGGCTTGAGGGACTAAATTTACGAAAAAGGAACCCCCACATAGTCCATAGTTAAGCTCTTTCCAGACTCCCTAAAATTGAAAAGATCACCAAGTGACCTTATTCTCTCACACTCGTTAAACTGGTCCAGAAGAACATTCCTGACGGACTCCATAGTTAAGCTTTTTTCAGACTCCTTAAAAATGAAAAAATGGCCGAGTGATCTTGTCTTTATCACACTCATTAAAATGGTTTTGAATAGACGTCTTGTCGGTGCTAGTTTACCCCTTTTTTGAACCGACTAGACTATCTTCGAAAGAGGTACCCCAATGGAGTCTTCTTTTGTGTTTTTTCAGAGTCTCTAAATATGAAAAACCACCGATATTACCTTCTTTGGGCTTGTTAAACTTACATCGAAAGACGTTACCATTGTATGTTTTGTTAACCGCGTTTGCATACCTTATATGCCAGCCTTGTAGCAGTTTGTTTCTGCATCTTAACACCCTTGGCCCCCGGAGGATTTTTCCCGAGTATCATTATTCTGAACATCAGTCTTGTCCTTGCACCTTGAACTTGTATGTTTTTCACACTCGTTCCTCCATTGTAACGTAACATTCCTTTATTCTTTTTTCCAAAATTATTGAAAAAGACAAAAAAAACAAATATACCCCAAAAAGAGGAAGGGAAAAGTATTTTCTTTATTGGAAGCATAATGAGTCGCCCTTGGATAAATCACATCTGTCCGTTTGATCGTCAAACTATGGGATGTAATACAACCTTAGGAAGCTGTTCTCGCTACATAGAGTTGTGTCCTCCTCCGTTTGGTTATTATTCCAAACATATGGAGAGTTTGCGTTGCCTCTTGCTTCGTAAATTTATGATTAATGCCATGCTGCCTAAGTCTCATCATTTGTCATGCTTTTGTCCAAGGGAAGTTTCTACCAAGCCTGAGTCAACCCCTCTACAATTTGTCTCTTTCCCTCATACCCGACCATCCTGAATGTCCAATCAAGTCCTTGTTCGAAATCAATGAAGCCTTCAGTCTGATCATCAATATTATCTAGTCCATGATAGATGAGTCATCGAAGACCTCTGGGTAGTGAAGTCGTACACTCATATTACACTCCTACCTTGAGTTTTGAAGATTTTGAAGTTGTTGCTCGAGCTCTGAAGATCTCATCTCCAGCCATCAGGTCGTATCAGCTTTTGGAAGATGGATGCTCTATATATATATCTTTTTGATTTTGAGATGTAGCTCTGTTGTGTATTGTTCATGGCTACACTTTATATAGTTATTTGACATGTATCTACAGTGTATTTGATTGGTAGCCATGATTCTATTTTATCCCGAGCATGGGTATGCCCACCTTGGTGAGACATTTGTTATTTTGCAGACAACGCCTCCCGGTTCCTAGTCCCTGGGCTCACTTGTTCGGAATATCAGTAAAGATTGGTAATGTATTTCGGCCATCAGATGCTCTTCTGATCTCACACATTAGGGGGCATCTGTTATAACCCTAATTTTCACCATACATTCTTACCTAGCATCATGCCATCTTAGATTCCATCTTTGACAAAGCACTGCTGAACAACTCTTTAAAAAACCTCTTTTATAATGGCCCACGTGCCCTACTCCATTACTGCATGCCTGTACATGCTAGATGACCTAAAACAACCTGCGTGGACCTACAAAAGCACGAAAAAAGGAAATTTGTCAACGGAACACACAACTTTAGATGAGTTAACTAAAACTCCCGGCCATGCATGGCCGAGGGTTCGTCCAAATACCTAGCTTCTTCTAGCCTATAAAAGAAGGGTTAGGGGTCCCATTTGGAAGAGGAGAATAAGAGTAAAGAAACTCTGCCCAATTGCACATTCCCATTGTCCCAACCCTTTAGCCATCCTTATGAAAGAAGAGATACAAAGCAAAGAAGTTGGAGGACATTTGAAGAGGAGCCCAGGATCAGGTTCGCGGAGCAGTGGCCAGTCTCTACATTGTAAGTTGATTCATTAAAGTTAATAATAAAAAAATTCTTTTCCTGTCCCACTATATACATTCTTCATAGTTTAGTAAATATATGTTTGAATCTCTAACCCATTAGTTTGTAGGTAAAATGCATCTGTAGTTTGTTGTTTTTTTTGTATGCAGGTCAGACTTGGGAGGAGAGCTGCTAAAAAGCGATCAAGAGTGAAGAAGGATCGACATTGAACATCCAGAATAAGGTATGCTGGTCTAACCATGTATTTGTTGAAAATAAATGGGGATTAGGTCTGGGGATGAAGGTAGAAAGTAGGTTTCTTTTGGTCATATATGCATGCATAATATAACCCTATTTGCTAGTCCATAGGGGGATTTCCCACCACAACACCCCTGTAATGGGTCGAAAGGGTTTCCTCAGATCTGCTCTGGAATACCCCCCGAAACCCCAAGTGTACTTAATTAAGAGTTGCGCCCTAATTGATTGTTTACTGTGTTCTAGGAGATTCCACCATTGGAAACCAAAAACAAGTGGTTCAATAGGTGCACCCTGGTTATCTCTCTAATGGGTCAGAAGGAATCTTCAAAATACTTATATGTCTCAAGCGGTCACACAAACCCTCTCTCTAACCCTTGCTCCCTCACTGGCTAAGCTGCACAGTCACTGAACTGGATCCCTGAAATGCATGGTGAAATACTTGGATGGTATCTCTGATAGGCTAGGGTGTGTCTCTCAACACCGAAACCGATCAATGGTGGTGGTTTCCTCCAGAAATCCACAAAACAACAAGGGGTTCGATTTCCTCCTCCTCTGCAAATATCTCAACATCAAGTCATAACAAAATCCTTAATTAGGTTGCTTTACCCTTCCTTTATAGCTTACCAAAACTCTAATTTGTTGTTGGCCTTTTCCCTCCAAGTGACTTTTACTTTATTTTATTATTCCTTGATTAAATCACTTAATTAATTAATTAATTAACCATTTTACCTCTAAAAAGTGATTTATCCATCCTTATGGCTTCTCTCGCCACTGAAAGTCACTTATCATCATCTTATCCTATAATGTTCTTCCTCTCGATTCCAATGAGATATTACACTAAAAGGTTTCTCCAAGTAATATGACCATTATGACCTTCTTAGTGAATTTAATTAAGATATGACCCATAATAACTCAAAATTACAGAAATTGTTGAAATGCAACAAAACCAAATCCAATATGTATGCAATGGATCCTGATGATGAATGATGCAAGTCAGACCCAATAAAAACCCTCAATATCTCCCAAACTCTCTGTCACCCCTCTCTGGCTAATCTGGTAGGAATAACACCTTGTAATGTTATAATGTCCCAAAATGGGGACATTACAGTCCTCCCTACCAGAATATTGCTTGTCCTCAAGCAATAACTGAATCCAACTACATATAATACCGGGGTCCCATATCCACATGTGTGACACAAGGTATACTCCCATCAAGATGTGGCCTCTCCAAGTACTCACCACACATGACACCCACATGCTCCTGATGAGTAGAGTGATCAATGGCCAAAGAATCTCAGTTAACTCCCCGAGCAACCACTCTACTCGAAACTCAACTCCATGAAACGATGAACTACCAAGCACTCCAATCCCTGGATCCCATATCAAAATGTGAACTGCAATGTCTCGTGAAATATAGTCTTGTAGCATATCAATACCATGAGTCTCTTGCAAATAACACACGGTCTCAACCTGGAATGAGTATTTCCTCCAAGACCGTACTATCCCCAATATGACCTTGACCAATTGAACATGCTACTGCCATAGTGAGGTACTACAAGGCCTCAACGAATCACCAACAAGTGACGTGCTCTCCCCAATACTTAATCTCACTAGAAAGTCAAAGTGACTTCCCTCTACCAAGATCCACTTGTCTCCATCTGTCAATGAAATTCCTAGCCTTGTAATCCCAAGGTCCTATGCTAGTCTCTGACAAGGACCATCATGGTGATGCTGCACTACTCTGATCATGACTGTCTGATCAAAGTGTACATAATGGATCCTCATAAGATGAATCAAACTACTAACCAAATGGACTCCCATATCCCATGTCAAATTTGGAAGTCCATCACTTCCAATCGCAACTAATTGTTGATGTGCCCTACTGGTAACTGTTGAAATCCCTCCATCCTCATCCCAATGAGAATCTAAATATGTATCAACCTCTAAGATATCCCTTATCCCATGGCCTAAGATACTCTCCTTCACTCCCAAGGCCTCAATTGTCCGTCTCTGATGACACACCCCTATCCTTTTGTATGTAATAAAGACACTATTGTTAGGTGGTCTCATACTACCAACTCTCCATGTCCCCTGCCACTATCTATATCCCCCTATGTTTTTGTCAATGATGAAGGTATAGAGAAAGGATATAATAAATATCTTCAACCAACTGTAGGACTGGAAAGTATCATATGCTTTGGTCAATCCCAAGGACTTGACCAAAAGCTCGTCCACTCGCACCCATGGTAAATAATCTCCTATACTCAGCACTAAACACCAACCATCGAGTACAAAAGTAGGTATCTCCACAATATGAGGGTCAATCACTCTCCATCCATCATCACCACTGCTTCTATTGTGAAGGTGATCTCCTAGATCTGTATACTACTGCAAGGGAGAGGAATCTCCATGCTCTACAAAGTACATCTTCTCCCTGCAATCCAGTGCATCCTCCTGAATCCCACTATACACCTCTGTATGTCTCTGTGAACTACCACTCATCACTGTATGTCTCTGCATACTCATGTAATCTTTTGTATACTCCTGCAACCTCATAGCTCCTAGGTGTACTACTGGGTCAACCTCTATATGAAGGTTATTCAATCCTGGAACACAAATGGAAGTGTCCTCATAAATTTCTCTGGCTTTGGAATCCCCATGTCAAGCATTTGTAAGATCAACTGTCTCAAAACCCCTCGTGAAGAGTGCTCCATGTGACCCATGGACATCCTCCTATGTCTCCTAGTCATATCTCTCCATACTCATCAGTGATCCCGGGTACTCCTCATGCTCCTCCATCAATTGGTTCTCTACTACTAAACCACAAACATCCTCTAGCAATGTGGCTGAATGATATGTCAGAACCTCTACTAAGATAGATATAGCGGATCTCTGACTAGTCTCCTCAAGGATCTCCTCTAATTTGGACCCTGTTTCCTGAAGGGTTGTCTGTGTGCCTTCCAAGAATCTCCATGTGTTCACCAACTCATGAGTGATTTGGTGTTAAGAACCAAATACTGAATACAAAAGAACCACAACAAATATACAAGAACAATATGCAAAATCTCCTTTATTATTATCAAACCCTTGAGGTAGGGAAACACCGTACAATGGATCCTATTATGGAAAGGATCCTCTCCTGTTCACTTGCCTCTTCAAGGGGGCATCCTCCTATTGAGCTACTGCTCCAAATACAATATTTATCTTCATATCCCCTTACATTGTTTGAACCCCTTTATATAGTGCTACCATTACCTAAGAACATTCTAGAGGAGGAATCTTGTAGAAGTAGAACCTTCTAAGAAGTCCTTTTACATTTATTATATCTAACTACCCCTTTATTATATCTAACTACCATAGTGAGCCTTATTTAATAATATATTGGAACTAGTCCACCTTACATTGAATGGCATCCACTATCATCATTATGGGCCCTCTGGGCCCCCCCACTACCTCTCTAGCTACCTTACATTCCACCCCCCTTATGAAAGCGTTGTCCTCAACGCTTGATGTACAACCATTTACCAGGGTCCCATGGATAATTGTGAACCATAATACTGAAGAAGACTGGACAACCAAGGTACCATGTAGAAAGGAAAGCCACCATGATGAAGTATTCCAATCACCATTGTAAACCAAGGTCCCATGTCCAAGTTCTCATGTGAACTCCACAAGGAAGATATCGGCACCCAATAAGCAACTAAAAATGATGCTCCCAATACTGACACCTATCATGTGGATCCAAATAAGAATATTCATCCACATAGTGGGAGAGGATCAAAGATGAATCTGGAAGGAACAATACCATTGTAAAATATGCATATTGAACACTGGTAACTAGCTCCTGATGTGGGACATTGATGTTCTCTACAGAAGGTGGAGTAGAGTCATCAAATAAAATATGGAAGTGGTTGTCATCCCAGAAATGACAACTATACATATACCAATCATTGAAATCGTCCTCGAGATCATACCAAGAATATATTTCTTGATTATATTCATCACTGATGTTCGCCATAAGAAATCTCTCCTGCATGTTATCCAATGAATCTTGAATACTACGAAAACTATCATTGAGGTCGTCTGTAAGGCCATCTACAAAGGCATCCAATTTGTCATACAATTGGGATTTGAATGCTTCAAGAATTTCTTTGAGGTTTTGAGAGGAAATATCCATTTGATCACCCTATGAACTCTTCGGTCCCATAGCCGTCACGAAAAAACCCAAAAAATATAACAACTTACTGCAGAAAATCACGGCGTTTTCCGGAAAAACCCTGAAAAATTGTTGAATTTAAAATGCTCATAACTTCACTTCCCGGAATCTGTTTCGGCTAATTGGTTTTTTGAAATTGGGTGAAATTGTGAGAGGAACTCAGATCTGTAATTTATTTATGCAAATTCAGCTTTTAGATGCTACAGAAATAAAAAAATCATGCCATCGTCCGCGGAAAAAACCCTAAAAAATTGCATATTTTAAAACTTCAATATCTTGACTTCTCAGACTCCGTTTCAAACGATTTTTTTTTTCAACTTGGGTGTTTTTCTGAGAAGAACTCATATCTACAACCTGTTTCTGCAAATTTTGCATATAAATATACCAAAAATTTTTGGAATGTCACGACCCTTTTTTTTTTTCTTCTCAAAAAAAAAAAAAAATCAGCAAAAATAAAAAATATTTGCCCACAATGTCTGCCAAGGAAAGTGCTCTGATACCACTTGTTAAGAACCAAACACTGAATACAAAAGCACCACATTAGATATACAAGAAAAATATGCAAAATATTCCTTATTACTATCAAATCCTTGAGGTAGGGAAACACCGTACAATGGATCCTATTATGTAAGGGATCCTCTCCTATTCACTTGCCTCTTCGAGGGGGTGTCCTCTTATTGAGCTACCGCTCCAAATACAATATTTCTCTTCATATTCCCTTACATTGCTTGAACCCCTTTATATAGTGCTACCATTACCTAAGAACATTCTAGAGGAGGAATCTTGTAGAAGTAGAACCTTCTAAGAAGTCCTCTTACATTTATTATATCTAATTACCATAGTGGGCCTTATTTAATAATATAGTGGACCTAGTCCACTTACATTGAATGGCCTCTGTTAGCAACATTACTTGTCTTCGGCATAGGGATATCCGGGTCTGCAGGTTGCATGAGAAGCGCCCGAGTGCAGCACACAGAAGAAATCCATTTTGGGCCCAGGTCAAGCAAGCAAGCGCTTCGATTTCAACGTTCAGGATGTATCCAAAGAATTAGATCAGCGGTGGGCAGGAAATCACAATTAGCAAAGCTGTGCTAAGGTTAGCGCAATGGATAGTGTCTATAGCATGTTCAGAAATGGATGACAGCCGTTCATCCCAAAGGGCACGTGGCACGAGATCTGGTCACATCGGCTTTCGGGCAGTCGCGAGTGCAAAGTGTGAAGGTTTAATGTCTTTGAACATCGCGAAACCCCGAACCCTGACAACACCGAAAGCGCCGAAACTGGGGCCCACGACATCATGAATAATTTTTAGCCATCCATCTAAATGGAACACCTAGCAGCAAATTGAGCCATCTCGGTGTTTTGCCCATCGAGACTCCAAGATGCAAAGAGCAGCTCCATTATATTCCGATGCGCGAGGTGCTGGGAGAGTCCCGGGCCCAGGTCCACGGTATCGTCGGGAGAGTTAAGAGCCGTCAGATCTAGAGGGATGCATGGTGCCATATTAAGCCGTCTCGGCATATTGCTCATCGCGATTTCGATCAGCAAGGATCAACCCCTTCATATTCGTGAACGCTGAAAGCGCCTTGGGAATAGGCATGTGGTCACAGTCCTTGGTCGCTTGGAGGAAGAAATGAGCTACGTAGAGAAGGCCAAGGCACCGAGTTTAGTTACAGAGGGGATCGTCGTGATCTCCAGGCGTCATCGGATCCGATCTTCATACTGTTTCTCGCCTGGAGTAAATGACGGCAAGAGCAGGTGGTTGAAACCTCCTTTCATTCATTAAGTGAGGGGATGGAGGGTCTGGCAAGCCATCTGCTCGAAAAGGTCTTGTGTATCGATTTTCTCAAAGAAACCATGCCGAAGTCCTCGACTCAACAGAGGAGTTTGCACATGCTAGCCCAAGCACTTAATGGCTCAGCTACCCTCCTTGTAGGAGCCATGCGTAGTTAAGATGGCGCTTAAAGAAAGATATCAGTACGAGTTTGACTGAAGGGACACCAAGCTTTGGATGATTGGACACGCCTCTTTGAGGTGAATTTTCCTGGGTATATAGACTTAGTTTTTGTATTTTTGAAAGCATCGATGGTTGAGCAAAGCTCCCGATTGTAAGGTTTTGATGAAGCGCTGGTCGCTCTGGTTAATGTATAAGGAATTTCAGATTTCTTACTTTATGGATGTCAGCTTCCCTTCCATCTCTTTGTTTACTGTGTTAGAACAACTCGGAATTGGAGGATCCAATCGAGTTGTGATTGTTATAGGATGATGTAGGTTGGATCACTGTAATAGTCACATTGTTTCTAATCAGTTCTTGTGATGTTCTCAGCGTTCAAATGACTTGGAATTGAAGGATTCAGTCGAGTCATCCCTCAACTCCTTGAAGCTCTGGACCAAGAGGATCTTGGCTTCCTAGTTTTTCATCCTCAAGCTTCCGAAGGCCTGTTGCTCGAGGTAGTCTTGCTCATCCTTCTCACAAGTCTTCCTCCTTCCACCCTTTAAGCATTTACTGACAGAAGTTGGATCAAGACCTCCCTTGATTTCTACATATCAGGCCCAATTTATCGAGTTAAAGCTATATTTTATTGAGTCTTCACCCATCTGATCACCCCATTAAACAAATCGTGACATAAAACTGATGGGCGTTGGGCTCTTCTCCTGCAAGCAATCCAGGAGTGACTTCTGATGCTAACATTTCTGGCGTCGTTGCCAGGGACGAAGTTGAAAATTTTGCCCAGGATTGAACGACATTGAGTCTTTGATTCTGAAGGTGCATCAGGTATCAAATCCCTTGAAGATTTCTACTGTGCACATAGCGACTCCATTGTGACGAATCTGCTGTGGAAAACCTGCCGAGTTAATTGTGGCTTTCAGAGGTAGACACACACGGTCTCATCCACAACTGCCTCTAGCTACACCTGAATCTGATCCAGAGGTGGTTCTCAGAAAAGGAAAGGCCCCTGAAGAAGAATCTTCCATCGCCGAACCAAGTAATTCACCATCTCCTTTCGTAAGAACTCCATTTTCTCCTCCTCAGATTCTTGACCATCCTCCTTCTGAGGTGTCCCGTTTCCTGAATTTCGGGAGTGTTCCTGCTAAGTTTTCCCCTCCTGATCTGGGATTGGAGGGAGAAATCCTTGTCAATCCCCTCTCCTCTGAAGCTGTACCCTGGCGTAGACCCAGGACCACAAAAGATTTCTCCACTCCTGCACAAATAAAAACACCTGCTGACTTGAGCTCATTAGCTTTCTCCTTAAATCCTCTCTTGTTTCCCACTCCACTTCGAGACTCATTCCCAGTAGCCCCTTCATGAACTCCTTCTCCTCCAAGCTCTCCTCCACCTAATATTCCTATGGCTGGTGCTAATCCCCCTCTGAATAGAATGGACTCCATAGTTGTTGCCAGATATGCTCCCTTAATCCTACCCCATCCTATGAATCCTCTCCCTGTTGGAGACTACTTGAAGTATATGCCCAAGTTCACTGGGGAAGGAGACATAACTGCCGAAGAGCACCTGGCTGCTTTCTAAAGTTATGCAGACAACCTCAACATTGAAAATGAAGATGTCTGGATGAGAGTCTTTGTCCAGAGCCTGGATGGCGAGGTGAGGAAATGGTTCAGAGGATTGGCCCCCGGATCTATTGCTGGGATCGAAGCCCTGGATAATGCTTTCCTAAGGCAGTGGGGCGATAGGAAAGATTTCATGTACTATATGACAGAATTTGGGTCTCTGAAGAAGATGGAAGGAGAGTCTGTCTCTGACTTCTCCAAAAGATTCAATAAGATGTATAATAAAATCCCTGCCGAGATAAATCCTTCAGAAGCCTCGGCCAAGATCTCTTATGCTAGTGCGTTTGACCCCGATTTTTGTCTGTTACTGAGAGAAAGAAGAGCCACCTCCTTGGCTCAAATGCAAGATGTGGCCATAGAAGTGGAATCCAATGTATTAGCAGCCGATAGACTGAGAAGCAAGACTGACACAGACAGAAGAAAGGGAAGGTCGGAAGCCTCAACTTCTAGCCCATCGATCCCCCACCCTCAAGTGGATGAACTGACCAGGATGGTGAAGTCTCTGACTGCAGAGATGGAGAGAATGAAAGTGGAAGGGAGGAAAGCATACAAGGGCCCCCCAAACGCCAAAAAGGGAGGAGGTTTCAGGAGGCCAAACAATAGTAATTCCCCGACTATGCAAAGGGAGAAGGGAAGAGACAGAGAAGACCAGAAGATTCAGGCCCCTTTTCAAAATAATTTTGTGGCCGAGGGAGAAAAAGAGGAAACATATGAGCTTGATCCTAAAATCCATTGCTTCGGGGACACTCCTCCTTTTCCTCATCTCACCCAATCAGCATATGAGGAGTCTCTCATGGACATTCAGCTAAATGAACTAAGTAAGGGAGACAAGACTAGTGGCGGCCAAGGCAGGTATGATATGCGGTCCAAGAAAAAGACTATAGTGCCTGACGTTCCTGAGCAGTCCACTAGAACAGAGAAGCCTGCTAATGAAGCAACAGATAGTCACAGAGGTAAGAAGACCCAACCCCTCTCTCCCATTATCTAGAGTCATACTCCCGAAATAAGAGAAATCCCAAAGATCTCATCTTCTTTTAATTTCGAGCATGAAATTCAAAAAATCAGAATCCCTGTGCCCTTGACAGAATTGATTAAACATGAAGGATTCAAGAAACATTTCTCTGAGCTTTTACAATCTGAGGTCTCAAGCCTTCCCACAGACTCCATCAATTTGCAAGATGAAAATCCTGCAGTTATTCTAGGTCCTATGATAGAAGACATGAATGACTCATCCCCTCCCTTCTACACTTCTTTGAACATACATGACAAGGTACTGCACAATTGCTTGATGGATTCAGGGGCTTCTCACAACCTTATGCCCAAAACTGTCATGGAAGAGCTAGGACTAGAAGTCACCCAAGCTTATCATGACCTCTATTCCTTTGACTCCAGGAAGGTTCAGTGCCTAGGAGTTATCAAAGACTTGGTTGTGACCTTGTTTCAGTTGCCCATGAAAAGTGTGGTCATGGATATTGTAGTGGCCGATGTCCCCCCCAAGTTCGGTATGCTGTTATCTAGATCTTGGATAAAAAGACTGGGGGGAACTTTGCAGATGGACCTCACATACGCTACTATCCCAGTGTTTGGAGGAGAGCATAGAAGATTATACAGGGAAGCTCAACTGGCCTATATAATCAACGATGAGGCTAACCCTACCAACCATCCCATTTTTTCCTTGGACACTGATTTAGGTTCCAGTGTGCTTCAACTCACCCATGCTCCCAAACCTCCTCTTAAACTCAGAAAGCAGCCCACCATTTCCCCTAAATTTCCTCCCTCCATCACCCCTGTCTGGAAAATGTTCTTTGATGGAGCCTCTTCCAGGGAAGGCGCTGGAGCTGGGGTGGTCTTTGTGTCACCTGCTCAGGAAACCATATCTCTGTCATACAAATTAGAATTTGAAGCTACCAAAAATGTGGCAAAGTATGAGGCTCTTGTTCTGGGATTAAGAGCTGCGAGGGAAATGGGAATTCAGGAGGTAGCAGTGTTCAGTGATGCAGAGTTGATGGTCCAACAGATCAGAAACGCTTATCAGGCTAAGCATCCTCGACTTAGAAGCTACAAAAATGAGGTGTGGGACCTAGTTGATAGTTTCTTCTCAGCATTTAACATTTCTTTCATCCCAAGAGAGGAGAACATAATGGCAGATTCCTTGGCTAGATCAGCAAGTAATTTAAAAGTACCCTTGCCACCTAAACTCAGATATGATGTGGAGGTGAAATACAGGCCCTCCATACCTGACAACGTCAAACATTGGAAGGTATTCGAGGATGATCTCAAGATCAAGAAGTTCTTGGAGACTGTCGAAGAGTTTTCATAGATGCACAACAACCAAGACTCTGTCTCTGAAGAAAAGCTTGGTGGGGGTAGTTTTCTGAATAAGATTGCAAAGCGTAACATTGTGCAGCTACCCAACAATCATATTCCAAGAGGACTGGTTCCTTTGGAAAGGATTTTTGATAGAAATGATGTGTCATTAAAAGGAGAGACCTCGGAGGATGACACTGGTACTACTCAGTGCAACATTGGGACCAAGAGTGAGCCCAAGTTTGTCAAATTGTCAAGAAGTCTAACAAAGGAGCAGAGGTCCGAATACATTGGACTTTTGAGGGAATTTGCTGATGTGTTTGCCTGGACCTACGAAGACCTCAAAACCTATGACACCTCTGTCATCGAGCATAAAATCCCATTAAAGGAGGAGGCAAAGCCATTTAGGCAGAAGCTAAGACAGATCAATCCTATGCTGCTGCCTATCATGGAGAGGGAAGTGAAGAAGCTGCTTCAAGCTCAGATCATTGTACCACTGAGATATTCAGAGTGGGTGGCCAACTTTGTATAGTAAGGAAAAAGAATGGAGAGATCCGACTCTGTGTAGACTTCAGAAACCTGAACAGGAGCTCACAAAAGGATAACTACCCCTTGCCAAAGATGGAACATATACTGCAGAGGGTAACAGGAGCTTCCAGGATGTCCATGATTGATGGTTTCTCTGGCTACAATCAAGTCTCTGTTCTGCCTGAGGACATGGAAAAGACAACATTCACCACTCCATAGGGCACATTCATGTATGCTGAGATGTCATTTGGATTAATGAATGCAGGGGCAACGTCCAGCGTGCCATGGACATATCTTTCATCGGGGAAAAGGATAAATTTGTGGTCGTTTATTTGGATGACATCACAGTGTTTTCAAAATCTGATAAAGAGCACCGTCTCCATCTCAAGAAGGTTTTCTTGAAATGCAGAAATTTTGGCATTTCATTAAACCCCAAGAAATCTCTATTCGCCATGCAGGAGGGAAAGTTACTAGGCCACATAGTATCAGTGGAAGGAGTCAGAATTGACCCCAGCAGAGTTGAGGTGATACAATCTTTATCGATCCCAAGGTCCAAGAAGGAGATCCAATCTTTCCTCGGTAAAATTAATTTTCTGAGGAGGTTTGTGCCTAGCTTTTCTAAGGAGGTAAAGCTTATAACAACCATGTTGAAGAAAGGAAATGAAGTAAGGTGGACCCCTCAATCACGACATTCCTTTGAGCAAATCAAGAAGGCCCTGACTGAAGCTCCTGTGATTATCAGTCCTAACTATTCGAAGGATTTCCTTATTTTCTCCTTTTCCTCACCTGACATAGTGGTTGCCGTTCTATTACAGACAAACGACATTGGGCTAGAGAAACCTATTGCTTATTTTAGCCGAGCATTGAGGGATGCCGAGTCTGGTATGACACTATGGAGAAGTAGGCCTATGCTCTAGTAAAATCCCTCGAAGCCTTTAGAACCTATGTCCTACAGTCAAAAATCATTGCCTATGTCCCCTCAGCTGCTGTTAAAGATATTCTTATCCAACCTGACATAGACGGGAAAAGAAGTAAGTGGATAGCTAGGATTCTGGAATTCGACCTGGAAATAAGGCCTACCAAATTGATCAAAGGTCAAGGTTTAGCCAAGCTGTTGGTTGAAGCAAACTGCCAAGCTCTGGGGATAAGTTTCATGTACGAATGCTCAGGTATTCAGCAGGATCGACTGTCTAACATAGACCCTCAAAGGGAGCCCCCATTGACTCGATGTCCTTGGTATAAGGATGTCATATACTTTCTGCAAGAGCTGCAGCCTCCAGATGGCCTGCAAAGAAACAAAGCAAGAGCTCTGAAGCTCAAGGCAGTCACATACTGCCTTATCGATCAAATTTTATACTGGAAAGACCCTCTGGGGGTTCTTTTAAAATGCGTGAGTCCATAAGAGGCCAAAATGATCGTGGCTAAATTTCATAGCGGCCTGTGTGGAGGGCACCATTTCTAGAAAGCCACAGCCCACAAAATCCTCAGGGCTGGGTACTACTGGCCTACCGTGTTCACTGACGTCTGCAAAGGGGTCAGAGCCTGCATCAAATGTCAAAATTTTGTAGGAAAGCAGCAGCTCAAGTCTCTGCCGTTAAATCCGATGGTGGTTTCAGGACCTTTCCAGCAGTGGGGCCTAGATTTCATTGGCGAAATTCACCCTGCTTCCAGTGGGAAGCACAGGTGGATCCTGACTGCTACAGATTTATTTACCAAGTTGATTGAAGCTATCCCTACCAAGAGTGCTTCCCACAAGGTAATCATTGGATTCCTGGAGGACCTCATCATGAGATTCAGCTGCCCGAGTAGAATCGTCACTGATAACGCAGTCGCTTTCGAGTCCGAGCCGTTGGCCAAGTTCTGCGAGCATTTCAGAATCAAGCTGATTCACTCCACCCCATATTACCCATAGAGAAACGGTTTAGCAGAATCCTCCAACAAAAGCTTGATAAGGATCATCAAAAGACTGTTGGAAGACAACAAGAAGGCCTGGCATTCCATATTAAATTTTTCTCTATGGGCCGACCGAGTGACCACAAAGAGATCTATCGGCGTCTCTCCTTTCCAATTAGTCTATGGAGCAGAGGTTGTTTTCCCCTCTCAGTTAGCCATTCCTGTAGCAAAATTCCTCCAGGACCATCAGGAGGAGCCTGATGACATGATCAAAAGGATTCATCAGCTAGTGGAGGTCCAACAGGCTAGGGAGCAGACAGTGGACAGAATTCAGGACCATCAACAAAGGATCAAGCAGGTTTTCGATAAGAAGGCCAAGAAGGAGCAGTTCCAGATAGGAGACCTGGTGCTGAAATGGGATGCTCCTAAGCAAGATAAGGGCAAACACAACAAATTTGAAGCCCTGTGGATTGGGCCTTTCAAAATCTCTGAGACTTTCTCAAATAACACGTACATATTGCGAAGAAGTTTTCAGTAGCCCAGTGAATGGGCATTTTCTGAAGAAATGTTTTGTTTGAGTTTCAAATGGCTCCTTTCTTTGTGAATATTGTCCTTTTGTTTCTTTGTTCGTTTTCGTTTTTATTTTTCGGCTTAATAATGACTCCATAGCCCAACAGCAAGGCACTGGAGCTGCAAAATGAGTCCTTAGAGCATCACAGGGACGACTCTATCCCCCGTGGAGCCTAATGTTAGCAACATTACTTGTATTTGGCATAGGGATATCCGGGTCTGCAGGTTGCACGAGAAGCGCTCGAGCACAGCACACAGAAGAAATCCATTTCGGGCCCAGGTCAAGCAAGCGAGCGCTCCGATTTCAACATTCAGGATGTATCCAAAGAATCAGATCAGCGGTGGGCGGGAAATCGCGATTAGAAAAGCTGCGCTAAGGTTAGCGCAATGGATAGCGTCCATTGCATGCCTAGAAATGGATGACAGCCATTCATCCCAAAGGGCACGTGGCACAAGATCTAGTCGCGTCAGCTTTCAAGAAGTCGCGAGTCCAAAGGGTGAAGGTTTTATGTCTTTGAACATTGCAAAACCCTGAACCTCGACAACGTCGAAAGCGCTGAAACTGGGGCCCGCGACATCATGAAGCATTTTTAGCCATCCATCTAAAGGGAACACCTGGCAGCAAATTGAGCCATCTCGGTGTTTCGCCCATCGAGACTCCAAGACGCAAAGAGCAGCTCCATTATATTTTGATGCACGTGGTGCTGGGAGAGTCCCGGAACCGGGTCCACGGTATCGTCAGGAGAGTTAAGAGCCGTCAGATCTAGAGGGATGCGTGGTGCCATATTAAGCCGTCTCGGCATATCGCTCATCACGATTTCGATCAGCAAGGATCAACCCCTTCATATTCGCGAACGTCGAAAGCGCCTTGGGAATAGGCACGTAGTCACAGTCCTTGGTCACTTGGAGGAAGAAATGAGCTGCGTAGAGAAGGCCAAGGCACCGAGTTCAGTTACAGAGGGGATTGTCACGATCTCCAGGTGCCATCGGATCCGATCTTCATACTGTTTCTCGCCTGGAGTAAATGACAGCAAGAGTGGGTGGTTGAAACCTCCTTTCATTCATTAAGTGAGGGGATGGAGGGTCTGACAAGCCGTCTGCCCGAAAAGGTCATGTGTATCAATTTTCTCAAAGAAACCATGCTGAAGTCCTCGACTCAACAGAGGAGTCTGTGCATGCTAGCCCAAGCACTTAATGGCTCAGCTACCCTCCTTGTAGGAGCCATGCGTAGTTAAGATGGCGCTTAAATAAAGATATCAGTACGAGTTTGACTGAAGGGACACCAAGCTTTGGATGATTGGACATGCCTCTGTGAGGTGAATTTTCCTGGGTATATAGACTCAGTTTTTGTATTTTTGAAAGCATCGATGGTTGAGCAAAGCTCCCGATTGTAAGGTTTTGATGAAGCGCTGGTCGCTCTGGTTAATGTATAAGGCATTTGAGATTTCTTACTTTATGGATGTCAGCTTCCCTTCCATATCTTTGTTTACTTTGTTAGAACAACTCAGAATTGGAGGATCCAGTTGAGTTGTGACTATTATAGGATGATGTAGGTTGGATCACTGTAATAGTCACATTCAAATGACTTGGAATTGAAGGATTCAGTCGAGTCATCCCTCAGCTCCTTGAAGCTCTGGACCAAGAGGATCTTGGCTTCCAAGTTTTTCGTCCTCAAGCTTCCGAAGGCCTATTTCCTGAGGTAGTCTTGCTCACCCTTCTCACAAGTCTTCCTCCTTCCACCCTTTAAGCATTTACTGACAGAAGTTGGATCAATACCTCCCTTTCTTTCTACATATCAGGCCCAGTTTACCGAGTTAAAGCTATATTTTCTTGAGTCTTCACCCATCTGATCACCCCATTAAACAAATCGTGACATAAAACTGATGGGCTCTACTCCTGCAAGCAATCCAGGAGTGACTTCTGACGCTAACA
>ML780754.1:201854-212064 GCA_009831015.1 Picea engelmannii
TGCTTAACATTCAGGAATTAGTTTGGGTATCTCATGAGATGAAGAAGTTTCTTTTGATTGCCATAGAAAGTTTCATAGGATGGTTGCTGAGTTGTGTGGAGTGATAAGTAGCCAGGACTTAACTGTTTTCAGTAGTACAGAGCGGAATAGAGTACTGTAGCTTCTTCCAGCGGGTTTCTTTTAATAGTTCAGAGATTAGTTTGGCATCTTTTAAACCCCCTCTTCAGCCCTGCATTTCCTGTGCTGGTTCCTCTAAGCTTACCTTCCCGGGTTGACAATTAAATGTTGATTTACATGGTATATCTGCAGCTCGACAGGGATGCAGACTCAATATGAAGTAAATAATTTCTCCAGAGTAACTTTGCTCTCAAAGTTGAATTTTCTCTCTTTTCCATAGCTCGGATTTGGCTTCTTTATAGCCTTCAAAATGCAACTGAAAGGTCGATTCAGAACATTTCCAGTATGTGGAAGCCCAAGGATCAGAGATCTCCTGTCGTGACATGGAAACCTGACATTTAATTTTTATTTTTTGGCACAAATCCCGATGTACGTGGGTTGTAGTGGAGCAGCCTGCGTATACACTAGTTGTATAGGGTGCAAGATGCGTACAAGTGGAAAAAATTTATATTTTTGTCTCTGGACTTTAGAAACATGGAAAATAAGTCTGCATAGGGAAATGGAATGAGGCCCTCTTTGCAAGATTGCATAGGGTGAGGAAAATATTTCTCTAATAGATACTCTCTAATGTGTGAGGTCAGAGGATAATCTACGATGGATGAAATACATTATAAACAACCCAAAAGTGGAGTGGTAGAGAACCAATTGGACGAACTCAATTGCTCATTTCATTGTGTACTAAATTTGCATACATGGATGCCAAAAATACACTACAGATCCATGTGAAAATATACCAAATAAATGTCCTTGGCCATGAATGGGCAAATACAAATGCAGTTACATGCCAATAGTTGTTATAGTCATGAAAAAGGCCCAGTAGTACCAGTCTCAAAACCAATCTGAAGATATCTGTATACCATGAAATACAATCTAATCTCCCATGATTACTGAAGTCATACAGGTACTGGTCCAATGAAAAGGAAGCAACAACTCAGGAAAGCTACGACCACATTGTTATAGAAATATTTGTCTCACCATTGCTATCTTGCACATAGGGCCTTTTTCCATTTCCCTATGCAGACTTGTCATCCCTTTTTGATGAATCCAGAGCCAAAAATGCATGTTTTTCCACATATACGCGCCCTATATACTATACAACATGCGTATACGTAGGCTTCTCCACTACAACTCGTGAACATCGGGATTTGTGCCAGAAAATACAAAAATGGAGTCGGGTTTCCATGTTATGGTAGGAGATCTCTGATCCTTGGCCTTCCATATACTGGAAACGTTCTGACTCAGCCCTTCAGTTGCATTTTGAAGGCTATAAAATCACAATTCCAAGCTATGGAAAAGAGGAGAAAGCATTCAACTTTGAGAGAAAAGTTACTCTGGAGAAATTAATTCATATTGAGTCTGCATCCCTTTGTCCCTCAAGTCTGAACACAGTGTTCAGCCCCCAAGATCTTTCCCTATTGTTGAGAGAACCTCATTGTCTCTTTTCTATGAGCTTGCCTTTGGTGGAGGATTGAAGTGGTGGAGACTCAGTTGGAAGGAACTTGATTTCTTGGTTCTGAACCGTGCCGACATGGAAGTCTGTAATGTTATCACTTTTGCTGATCATTCATTAATAGAAATACTCCTTTCCCGTCCTATTGGTATCGTGAAAATATATGATTATTATCCATGGGCATGTTTGTAATGTTTATTGATGGATTATGCTATCTAATGTGCTAACCTTTTATATTATCACTATATACTTGCTCTGCTTGTTTGTTGAGAACTTGTCGTAGGTATAAAGCTTTGAGTCGAAGTGCTCAACGATGGACATCTTCAAACGTTGGAATGAGGTAGGTGTCTTTCTTATCTCGCTAGCACATTGGTTTATATAGGATATGTTGGAATTGAGTGGATTTATATAGTCATACCTGTCTATTGTGGTTTACCTTGGCCATAGAGAGTTTTTCTCTCATAACAGAATTGGCGACTCCACTGGGGAGAGATATTCTTTCTAAGGGTTGAAGTATTTTTTCTCCTTGCATTTCTCTTTTTCCTTTGTGTTTCTTGTCGTATCACTGCTTGACAGATTTTGTTCACTCTGGGTCTGAGTTGTCAGCCTTTTTCCCTTGCCTAGCCTTGTTTTCAAGCTCGTACGTGCCTTTTGCCTTGACATTCACATACACATGCGTGTTGTCTCACTGCAAGCTACTTATATACGCATTGTTTGCCTAAACAGTCACGTATACCACTTTTCCTTGCTTGTTTTCTTGGTTTTGTGATAGTTGGGTGGGATTTGATTGTTGTTGAGCCTTTTTAGGTCTCTGTAGTGCCTATTAAGCTTCTCTGGGTTGACAGGAAACCTATTTGGAGTTGAATTTTTTGGCGGAGTCTTTCTCATAGTTTTTCATTTTTTATTTGTCCTTGAACTCTAGGCTGTTAGCTTGGCTACTTGGTATTCTGCTTGAGTTATTCTGTTTTTACATAGTAGAATTTATATATCAAGTTTCTTATTAGTCCATGCATTTTCTTTTTAATATATTGAAAATACAAAAAAAATAGGCATTTTACATTGCTTGGCATTTTTGTCTTCTGAATCTTTATCATTAGCTTAGTGCATTTAGTGAAAGATTGCATTTTACTTCTGAATTGCAGAGTTGAAATTGAAAATTGCACTATTTTTATACGCATATCATTCATTGAAAAGTTAAAATTAGAATTTGCATTATATTTATATTTATTCTCTTACAGAGTCATAATATAATGAGTTTCAATTCCATACCCTTTTGAGTAATCACGACCAATAAAATTTACGCTTTAAACTAAAATTGATTAGTCACGATTTTATTTTTTAGGGTGCACAAACTAATCTAGGATTTAGTGCCTTGGAATAGGATTTTGTGAGTAAACTTCTCCAAGGAAATTAAATCAACATATGTGTCTGAGACAGGGAGTTGAGAAGTCCATTGTATAATTGGTAACATCAGGAGGCTCCGCTCACACCGGAGTTAATCATGAGGTCGCACGAATTTAGTTGAAGGGATAACCCCTGGATACTCACCTAACGTCAGAGATATTTCTGTGGATTTATTTGTATTTGGGGATCTTGCTAGTACCCATACCTCTGTGAGAGGCGGTGATTTCAAGGTTTAGAGATTTGCTACCCTGCCCATACAATAATCGAGAATTACGACTACTCACCTGTGCATCAGTTATACAGTGGTTTATTAGTTGCTTGACTTAGGTATCTCATAGGTTACTTGCAGGAGTTATTTTTCTTGTACCCTGGGTCAGATAGGGGTCAGACAACACACAACCTTTATGGAAGATTACCTCTCTGAGGGGATCTGATTGAATGGTTGTTAAGCCCACGAGGGCCCCTATAACTGATTTTGTTACCTCCAAACTTTAGCAGGAGTCTCAAGTCCCTCTTGGATGAGACATACCTTCTTTAACGAGGGAGGCCACTCAACCACTTTAGCCCGTTTGCATGCATATTGGCCGTTTGAATTTTTGGAGTTCTCTTTGACTACTACTTGACCTTAGGATTTTTCTACCGATTCTTTGTTATAATGGATAGTGGATTTCCTATGGCTCCCTCATTTACTGCTACCCCCCCCCCCCATGATGTTCATTCATTCCATGGGGACAGATCCTTCCGCTTTGCATTATGGTATGCAGAATTATGGCACTCAGTCAATGCCTTGGGTCTCTAGTCACTTTTCTCATGGTATACCCGACATGTCTTCACACTTGCCATCCTCTGTGAATCCTAGTTGTGGTTATGGGGGCATGATGCCTCCTTATTATTCTTTCCAGTTTGGTGGGAGTCATATCCCTCAAACATCTCTTACGATAGGAGGTTGGAATCTTCCTTCCTACAAATCCACTATGCGAGAAGTAAGTGCCCAATTAAGCAATCATTCTACTTATTACAGTCCGTCCACTTATCATTCTTCTGCCATGTTGATTCCTATGAACACTTTTCCCATGGCTGACCTCCATTTGTCCTTTGGTGTTTCATCCAGAGGAATTTATTTTTGTAGTATGGGCCACCCCCTTCACGAACTTCCTTCATCTGGGGGAAACATATATCCTCACATGAGTAACCCTTGTCATGTTGCTTTATCTTCGCAAGCGGCTTCCTCAGTGTTGATGCCCTTACAACCCTTTATGAATCAATATGGAGGAGGATACTATCCTGTTGGACAGGGACAAGGTGTAAACCAGAATCCTTCCTGGCCTACAATTTCTCAAAACCAATCTTTCCTTGGACCTTGGTCTCAAATGACGCAATTCACTACTGCCACAAGTCCAGTCACTGCATGTCATACTAGCATTATATCACCAACCTCTTCTAGTCATGTTGGAGATCGGTTAACAACCTTTGCGAGTCACGTTGAAGATCTGCAACCGACCGCTACAAGTCATGTCGGGCGCACATTTCTGGTCACTGCTAGTCACACTGCACATCCATCACCAACCTCTGGTAGTCATGTTGGGGATCCATCACCAACCTCTGGTAGTCATGTTGGGGATCCATCACCAACCTCTTCTAGTCATGTTGGATATTTTCTACTAGCATCTGCAAGTCATGCTGGGAGCATGTCACCAGCCACTACAAGTCATGTTGGGGGCATTCATATGATTGAGAAGCCTAGACGTCTCATACATAAGCCTAGATTCCTTTGCATGAATTGTGAAGGAAGTCACCTTACTCGTTTGTGTCCTGTTACTGCTGGGATATCAGAAGCGTGGGGCTCACCCAATGCCCCCACCTATGTCTTTTCCAGGAAGAGACATTATCCGATATATCTTGGAGATGATAACCTCCATTAGCGCTTTATCCTCCTCGACTTGGAGAGCTTTGGGTTTTCCCAAGATTGTGTCGGTTCTTCGTAAGATACTGACATTTTACAAAATTCCTACACGAGAGCCTTGGCCTCCCCCATTACATGTTTCTTAGAACAACATCCACGAGTTAATTTAATCTCTTTTCCATCTCATCTTTAAAAAAGAGAAAATATTGTTGAGTGATTTGTACCTTTCACACTCGTTAAATTGGATTTGAAAGATCATGAGTCTTAGTTAAGCTCTTTTCCAACTCGTTACCAAAAATAGAAAAGATTGCCGAGTGAACTTGTCTCTTTCACACTCATAAATCAGACTAGAAAGGACGTCTATTTGGCACAAGTTTACCCCTTTTTCACACCAAATAGACTAAAATAAATAAAAAAGGACATTTTTTGGCATCAAGCTGTGATTGCATCTCATGCCCTCGCTTGCAGTATTGAGCCTTTATTTGTTTCTCGCTTTACGTTATAAATCGTTGCCTAAGCAGTGTTTTCATCCTCAACTAAGCAGAAACTTGTTTATATCCTTCGCAATTTGACACCCTATAGCTTGGAGGGAACATCACCCCGAGTGTCCATCTCCCGCATGCATTTCCTTGCATTGAGCATAGGTATGTTCCACTGTTGGAACTAATTTTGCTTACTTGCGACACTCATTTCCTCCTATGTATCATAGCATTCATTTGTTATGGAAAAAAAAAAGACGGGCGAGAATGGAGTACTATATTATATTTGGCAGTAGTCGTGTCGCCTTTGAACAGAGAACAAAGTTATTGAGTCCTTGTGTCATCATAATTTTGGTTTTAGCATGGCCTTAGGAAGCTGATCTCGTTCCAGAGTTTTCTCTACCAACTGGTTACTCTTCCAGTCCCTATAGAGAACATTATTGATGCCTCCTGCATCTAATAGTTACATCATTGATTCTATGTTGTCGTAGTCTACCATATGTCTCATACTCTTGTTCAAAGGAAGTCTATCAACATGTGTTGGCCATTCCTCAGAACTCTTGACTTTGCATGTCATCCATACCCTCAATTTGTCTCAGAATCACCTGATACTATGGTCTTATCATGCACCCTGGCCCTACTTTCATCATTGGTAGGTCACCTTGAACCCAACAGTCAACATTTCATCATTAGTCGTTGACTGGGTGGTTTCCCTTGTGTTCGATGGCAATACATCTATTCACACTTTGGGATTCGTGAAGTGTCTTGGATGCCATTAGCCTTATTGGTGATTTCCCTGCCTTTGTCAATAATTTTCATCATTGGCTGCTATTCAGAGGGTCTTTTTCGTGTATCGCTTGCATTTGGCACACGTGAAAGACGCATAGGGTCATTGGTTTGTGAACATGTTCTTCGTCCGATTTCCACCAAATTATGAAGCTCCTGCTTTGTTCCTCGTGCTGACTGATGAGAGATGACTTAATTCTCTCCTTTCAGCGGGTCTCTTTCCATCGACTTCATCTCATTTATTCTAGATATGGGACCTAGAGTTTTATGAGTACCTTGAGGCTTACATTCATTAGTGGTAGGCTCTCTCGCCATTGACAGATGGGAATACATCAATGTCTCTTGATCAATGGATTCCTCAAGTGTTTGACACCGACTCCTTTATTCACACTTGTAGGAATGTGCTCGGTGCCTTGATACCTACTTTCATTATTGGTAGGCTATCTCGTGTTTGTTAACGGTATACCTCAATGATCGGTAATCAAACGATGTCTCATTGTGTTCGACCTCAAATCCTTTATTTAGATGATGTAGACTTGCACCTTTGGTGGATGTGTAGAAGACTTGAAGACATCACTATGTGGCCGCAACTTTCCTGAGCTGCTTCTTACTCGTCATTGGACCAACACCTATTTGACTTCAGTAATCATGGGACATCGGATTATACTCCATTGTATACAAATATCTTCATATTGGTTTTTAGTCTCGTTCTACTGGGCCTTGTTCGTGATTATAACAAATTTTGGCATATAACTACATTTGCATTTGCCTATCCATGGCCACAAACACTTATTTGGTATATTTTCCACATGGATCTGCATTGTATTATATTGGCAACCATGTATATAAAGTCAAAACAAAATGTAATGAACAACTAGTATTTCCAGCTGGGTTTACATCACTTCACTTTTGGGTTATTTATAATGTATTTCGGCCATCGCAGATACTCCTTTGATCTCACACATTAGGGGGCATCTGTTATAGAAAGATTTTCCTCACCATTGCTATGTTTCACAGAGGGCCTTTTTCCATTTCCCTATGCAGACTTGTCATCCCTTTTTGATGAATCCAGAGCCAAAGATACATATTTTTCCACATATACGCGCCCTATATACTATACAACATGCATATACGCAAGCTTCTCCACTACAGCCCACGTACATCAGGATTTGTGCCAGAAAATAAAAAAATGGAGTTGGGTTTCCATGTCATGATAGGAGATCTCTTATCCTTGGCCTTCCATATACTAGAAACGTTCCGACTTGGCCCTTCAGTTGCATTTTGAAGGCTATAAAAGCACAATTTCGAGCTATGGAAAAGAGGAGAAAGAATTCAACTTTGAGAACAAAGTTACTCTGGAGGAATTACTTCATATTGAGTCTGCATCCCTTTTTCCCTCAAGTCTGAACACAGTGTTTAGCCCCCAAGCTCTTTCCCTATTGTTGAGAGAAACTCATTGTCTCTTTTCTATGAGCTTTCCTTTGTTGGAGGATTGAAGTGGTGGAGACCCAATTGGAAGGAACTTGGCTTTATGGTTTCGAACCGTGCCAAGAATGGAAGTCTGTAATGTTATTTCTTTTGTTGATCATTCATTAATAGAAATACTCCCTTCCCATCCTATTGGTATCGTGCAAATATATGATTATTATCCATGGGTATGTTTGTAATGTTTATTGATGGATTATACTATCTAATGTGCTAACCTTTTATATTATCACTATATACTTTCTCTACTTGTTTGTTGAGAACTTGTCACAGGTATAAAGCTTTGGGTCAAAGTGTTGAATGGTGGACATCTTCAAACGTTGGAACGAGGTAGGATTATTTCTTATATCGCTAGCACATTGGTTTATATAGCATATGTTGGAATTTAGTGAATTTCTGCAGTCATACCTGTCTGTTGTGGTTTACCCTAGCCATTGAGAGTTTTTCCCTCGTAACACACATAGTGATGTCTTCAAGTCTTCTACACAATCTGCCAAAGGTATAGGGTGTCAAATTGTGAAGGATATAAACAAGGCTCTGCTTGGTTGAGGATGCAAAACCGTTGAGGCAAATAGTTTATAATGCAAAGTGAGAACCGAATATAGGCTCAATACTGCAAGCAAGGGCATGAGATGCAATCACAACTTAACGCCAAAAAATGTCATTTTTATATATTTTAGTCTACTTGGTGTGAAAAAGGGATAAACTTGTGCCAAATATACTTCTTTTCAAAACCAATTTTCCAGTGTGAAAAAGACAAGTTCACTCGGCGATCTTTTCACTTTTGGTAATGAGTTGGAAAAGAGCTTAATTAAGACTCACGACCTTTCAAATCCAATTTAACGAGTGTGAAAGGGGCAAATCACTCGACAATCTTTTCATTTTTTAGACGAGTCGGAAAAGAGATTAACTGAGACTCATTTGGGAGTCCATAGGGTATAGGGTCATATGTTTATGAATGATAAATGAGGCTCTGCATAAAGTCAAGTAAGAGTTGCGAAGGACTCTCGGTCCTATGAAAAAATCTCTACATGGGCACCAAATGCAGCAGGGGATCTAACTAGGGCACCCATGTTTGGTAAGTCTCTACCACTTGATAAAGACACGTCTTTATAGCAGATGGAAGGTTCTGTGTCACAACAAATGGGTTCGTACCTAGGGCATAAAGAGAGAAAGTTATAGGATAATGTGAAAATGAATAACGGAATGGATACCTATCCTATATGTTGGGTAATGAATATACCTTCCCGAGGTGACAACGGTCGACATAACACTGGAATCTGCAAGAATCCCAGGTTAAAACTACAAAAACCAACTCGATCCACTTTTGTATTAGTCCATTAGGTGCAAAAATGGCTTAAAACTATAGAAAGTAGGTAAAAATAATTTATAAATAGTAACAAAATAAAAAATTACTATACCATATTGATTTTTTACCCAACTAGTGCAAATTGGACCAAAATTCCTCCAAGATTCAAATGATGATTACAGGAGCATCAGGCAACGAAATCACAAGCCTTATGGATCAGGTAATTGTTGTTCTCTTCCTCTTCAAATTATTTGGTTTAAAATTTTGAATTAGGTCTTAAATTTTTAGTTTTTGAAGGCGCAAATTATAGATATCGGTGTACGCGGGATGTCCTTGATTAGGTAGTGTATACAACGAGGTATACACACCCGTGTGAGCCAAAAGATGCGTATATTGAGCCCTACACACGATTTTGTGCAAAGGAATCCACGTACAAGAATGAAAATGGACAATTCTAAGGGTTCTAACTCAAAATTCTAAATGTTTTTGACAGGATGGTGCTTGAATGGCGAGGGAGAGAACATGAGGAAGTTGATGCCGCTGTAGACAGATATCTAGGGACCTAATGGCCTTAAAGTGACATGGTTTGTATAAGTTTTGGGCACTCAAATGAATGAGATCCCAAGTGAGGTTGTTGGAGATGTTGGTGGGTTACTGGGACCCTGATAGTGAGAGATTCATTCTCGATGGGCAACCATTGAGAATTGAAGTTCAGGACATTTATTTTTTGACTGGTATATCACGTCAGGGTGAGGTTGTGAACCTCAAATCATGGGGAGCAGGTAGCGGGATGAAGATAGAATAATATATCGATGCCCACTGTGTAGAAGGGACTCCTAAGGTAGGGAGTCAAGTCCCTATCCAGGCAATAAACAACCTCAGTCTGAAGATCATTGTCCTAGTATTGAACAAGATCATAGGTTCAGCCCCGTTGCACCAGGCATCGAGGCCTCTCATGTTCTACACAGTGCAGTGTGCGAGACCTACAGTGTATAACTGGTGTTCCTCACTACTGGAAAATATGAAGAGCCAATTGACGGAGTGAAAACAGGGGGATAAAATAAATTTTGGGTTTGCCTCCTGTTAGGATATTTAGACACTTAGGAGTTAGTTAAGATCTACTTGGTCTAATATGTCGTTAGGTAAAAGTGTGTTTCTTTAGTATGCATTAGTATGCATTTGTAGTTAGGAAATCCGACGGTCACGATATGTTCCCG
>ML780754.1:233986-264208 GCA_009831015.1 Picea engelmannii
TAATAAGCATATATCAACTTATTCGTATCAAACACTACGTGGACACTCGTATGCTGTAATTCTTCACAATTTCACAAGTTCTATGAGCTAACATCTACTCCATATTAACAATTGTTGTACAGACAATTCCTTCACAGGAAACACTTACAATTCCACAGTCCATGAATATATGTGACAACATATAAATTTTAGAATGCAATATAAGTAAAACACTTATCAGAAATAACTTCAGCAATGGAAGCGACTGCTGAGAGGGGTGCTCGTTTCCACCCAACCGTAGGGGTAGCGACTCCTACTGGATTTACCACTAGCCACCCCCGATCTGAGACCACGATGTCCTGAGACCTGCGTCTCTCGGTCTGCCAGTGCCCAGGAGCGAAGGTTGCAATCCTTCCTCTCTGCGATCACTCACTTTGTGTAAAATTGCCAGAGTTCCCCTCGCATCTGCCCCCTTCAATCGTTTCAGCCATACACCTTATCCTCTCGCGAGGTTGCATGTGGCTCGATTACCCTTGTGTTGGTCATTCATGATGGCTCTATGGATAGGCGGTTCACCTCCCCATCCCTCATCAAGCCATCAACCTACCGACCTGCAAGGCATTAATTTCAGGGCTAGCGAACCGCTTTTGGTTCTCCGGGCCAGTGGAGTCCAAATACGGTACTTAATTCTTGGTGGAAGTTAACGCCCCTTTTTCAGGTGCCTTCCACCACCATCGTGGTCTCTTTTCCGCACATCCCCTCTCAGCAGTTCTGCAATAAATTCAAACTGTCATTTACATTCATTGACCTCTTCCTGCAGGTCCATTTACATCACATATTCATACTTATGAGTTTTGCCATAGTCCTTGGCCAGTTCAGTTATATTTACAATCTGGGGGAAACAGGGTGTTACACTGCTCCCAACCGGATTAGATCCAGGTTGGGGGTTTCCCAAAGTATGAAACTGACCTCCTCCGGGTTGGAATCCGAAGGACAGGGGCAGATTATTCATGCCAAAAGTATTGGTCAGAATCTGCACTAAGGAGGTAAGATTATAGGATGGAAATTGAGCCGAAGCTTGTCCGCTAGGTTGTCTGTTCCACCTAGAAGTAGGAGGATTGGACCCAGGGTTAAAAGCAGGGATACCTCCCATATTAGGAGTCATCTGAGGGATTTGAGATCCACCAAAAGAAAAAGGAGTGTAGGGAGGAGTACTGCCCCCAAACCCAATGCTAGCATTAGGGCCAACAACTGGGATGGAGTTCGAGAACTGTGAAGTGAAGTTGGGCATACCATAAGAAAAGGGACTAGAAGCCATAGGGATGGACTGAACGTTGTAGCCCGATGAGTGGCCAAGAGACCCAAAGGAGTTCGAGGAGGTAGGTTGAGTATTAAGTATAGTTCAGGCCATAGTAATGATAGGTACCTTTGACACTATGACCATAGAGGTTGTAGGGGTCGAAGGGGTGCCATTAACTACAATGGGTATGGGAGTCAAAGGGCTCCCAGAATTCTAAAGACCAGGTTCAATACTCATCCTTGTAGAATCAGAAGCCTGAGAGGTGGATGTGTGCGTACCACGTATAATAACTCTATGCCTTTTATAAGGCAAGGACACGGAATCCGGTGGCAACTGTAACAAGTGACGGGACCGACAGGGAGGCTGATTTGATTCCATGATGACTCATGACTCTAAAGACAAAAAAACATCCTAGAGAAAGCTAGTAATCAAAGAGCACACCAAAAGCCAAATGTCCAATAAGCATGCAAATGGGGTAAAGTAGCCAAGTGGCCCTGAGACTCCATGCTAAAGATCCGAGGTAACATAATCAGTTATAAGGGCCTTCATGCGCTTAACAACCAGTCGGTCAGATCCCCCCGAAGAGGTAATCCTCCATAAAGGTTGTGTGTTGTTCGACCCTTATTTGACCCTGGGTACCTGCAGAATAACCCTTGCAAGTAACCTATGAGACACCTAAGTCAAGCAACTAATCAACCATAGTATAATCGATGCACATGCGAGCAGTCATAAGTCAGGTCCACTGTATGGTCAGGGTAGAAAATCCTGAAACCTTGAAAGCACCACCTCTCACAGAGGTAAGGGCACTGACAAGATCCCAAGATACGAATAGATCCCCATAAATATCTCTGATGCTAGGAAGGTATCGGGGGGATATCACTTCAACCGACATCGCGTAACCTCGTGATTAACTATGGTGTGAGCAGAGACTCCTGATCTTACCAATTATACAATGGATTTATCCACTCCCTGACTCAGACACATATGTTGATTTACTTACCTTGGATAATTTTACTCACAAAATCCTATTCCAAGGAACTAAATCCTAAGCTAGTTTGTGCACCCTAGAAAATAAAATAGTTACTAATAAATTTTAAATTATAGCGTTGATTTTATGACCGTGATTACTCAAAAAGGTATGGCGATGAAACTCATGGTGTTATGACTCTGCAAGAAAAGTAAATATGAAAATAATGCAAAGTCCTAAATTTAACTTTTAATGAATGATATGCCTCTAAAAAACGATGCAATTTTCAAATTCAGCTCTGCAATTCAGAAGTAAAAATGCAATCTTTCACTGTATGCACTAAGATAATGATAAGAACTCAAAAGAGAAAAATGCCAAGCAATGCAAAATTCCTATTTTTTTGTATTTTCAGTATATCGAAATTGAAAATGCATGGACTGAGAAGTAGCTCGACATATAGCCCCTATTGTGTATAAAAAAGAGATAAATCAAGCAGGATATCAAGCAACAAAACACCCAACCCAATGTACAAGGATAATAGAAATGAAAAGATGAAGATAAAGACTTCACCCAAAAATTCAACCAAAAGAGGGTTTCCTGTCATCCCACAAGCACTCAATAGGCACTACAGAGACCTAAGAAGGCTCAACAAGCATCAAATCCCACCCAACAAACACTAAACCAAGCAAACAAGCAAGGGAAAGAGGTGTACGCGACTGTTCAAGAAAACAAAGCGTATATACGCAGCTTGCAGTGAGACAACATGCATGTATACACGGCTGTCAAGGAAAAAAGGCATGTATATGCTTTGAAACAAGGCCGGGCAAGGGAGAAAGGTTGAAAATTCAGACCCGGAGTGAATAGGAGTTGTCAATCAATGATACGACAAGAACCACAATAGAAACAAGAGCAATCTAATGAGAAAAGTACTTCGAACCCTAAGAAAGAAGACAATCCCCAGTGGAGTCCCCATTTATGTTACGAGGAAAATCTCTCTATGGCTAGGGTGAACCACAATAGATGGAAATGACTGCAGAAATCAACTCTGTCCCAACAACATGCTATATAAACCAATGTTCAAGCAAGATAAGAAAGAGGCCTACCTTTCTCGGATGTTTGATGATGTCCACCATTGAGCACTTTGACCCAAAGCAATATACCTGCAACAAGTTCTCAACAAACAAGCGAAAGCAAGAATATAGTGGAAATATAAAAGGTTAGCACATTAGATAGCATAATCCATCAATATACATAACAAATATGCCCATGGATAATAATTCAAATATTTGTGAGATATCAATTGGACAGGAAAAGAGTATTTCTATTAATAAATGATCAACATAAGTGAAACTATTACAGACTTTTGTGTCGGCATGGTTCGGAACCAAGAAACTGAGTTCCTTCCAACTGAGTCCCCACCACTTCAATCCTCCACCAAAGGAAAGCTCATATAAGGGAGACAAATAGGTTCTCCATCAAATAAGGGAAGATCTTAGGGGCTGAACACCGAGTTTTGACTTAAAGGACAAAGGGATGCAGACTCAATATGAAGTAAATAATTTCTCCAGAGTAACTTTGCTCTCAAAGTTGAATTCTCTCTCTTTTCCATAGCTCGGATTTGGCTTCTTTATAGCCTTCAAAATGCAACTAAAAGGTTGATTCAAAACTTTTCCAATATGTGGAAGGCCAAGGATTAGAGATCTCCTATCATGCAATGGAAACCCAACATTTAATTTTGATTTTTTGGCAAAAATCTTGATGTACGCGGGCTATAATGGAGCAGCCTACGTATACGCTTGTTGTATAGGGTGCAAGATGCGTACAAGTGGAAAAAATTTATATTTTTGTCTCTGGACTTTAGCAACAGGGAAGACAGGTCTTCATAGGGAAATGGATTGAGGCCCTCTTTGCAATATTGCATAGGGTGAGGCAAATATTTCTCTAACAAGAATCTCTTAAGCATTCATGAATCATAAGCATATTGGATGGTATTTCATAACAATATGATTCTCCCATGCCAGAAATAATAGCATAGAGCTATATTAGTTGCCTATTATAGGATTGAACTTTCACTTAGCTTACACAACATGCAAACAAAGGTTTGGAGTAGGACTACCATTGGATTCGAATCAATGTTAGTGAATACAATGACCTTTGATTCAAATCTAACCAATAAGCAATTTGGGTGCTTGAAAACTAAAATATAATAGTTAGTAACTAATGACCATCAACATTAAAATAATAATAACAAAGCTAAGGGACTAAAGAAATACCCCTCAGTTCAGTTCATGGAACTTATTGACTAAGATTGTGTCTTAAGGATGTTGGCAAGGGCACCTCCTACTCCTAGTTTGATTCATGTAACCCTCGACTGAAGTCATTAGAGTATTATTTTTTTATGACTCTTGGGAAAATAAAAATAGTTGTTTAAATCACAGGAGGGGACCATGGTGGGGTCTGTAGTAGCAGCCACGGTCACAACACTAGGAAGATAGATGTTGAAAGTCCCTTTGGTACTTGTCCTTTTTATCTCGACATCATTCAACCTCAATCTCACTAATCTAATGCAAAAGTCAAAAGAAATAATCACATCTAATTACTCTTAAATATCCATGTTCATCAGCGAAGTAATATATTCATTTGACTTGATAGCAACCATATCAACTATTTTAGGTGGAATTGAATGCAATTGTAGACATAACCAAACACATTTGAATGTTTCAATACATGTAATAAGAAGAAGTATATATTGATTGTTCCATAAAATCTTAGTTACATATCTAAAACCTTGAAAACACGTTTATGGATTTAACACAATGACAACCTTGAAAAACCTTGAAAACACGTTTCTAGGTTTAACACAATGACAAGAAGTCTATTTATAACAACTGAAGATATGACACTTTTTATGAAAAATATTATAATCAAATGCAATAAACTCTGATCAGCTCAACTAGCCACAATGGAGACCTTCATTGCACAAAATACATAAAAAATCACCAGACACCTAAGGTTGCAAATACCCCCTGGGAATCATTTTCTTCTAAGGTTGCAAATACCCTCTGGGAATCATTTTGCTGGTTCTTGATGTGGGATACAATTTCCTTCCACATTGGGTTCTATTAAGTTGCCAACTTATTCAATGCCATACCTCATTTTCAGCTTGCCATGGAATTTTCATTTTTCTCAGCTCATGCCTGATGTAAAAGGGTGGTGCCATCTCCAAAGTAAGGTGCTATAGAGGGGTTGCAATAATAATCAAATATATGTGCAAATGGAAAATTATCAACAAGACACCTCAACATCCACTAAAGTGGTCAACAGTGTCACAAGGGAAGTGTCTAGGAGAATATTTCACAAGCAAAATGCCCCTCATCAACCTGTATCCATCTGTCATATCCCCCTTCAGAAATCTAGATGATTTGTCCAGTTCCATTTTATTATTATTGTTGACTGGGAGCAAGGAGTGGACAAAGCACCTTAAAATGGTCTAAGCGGTCATGGAGTGTTGAATCTATTAATTACAATATCTGCAGATGTGGGTATGGAACCTTTGTGTTGCCTTCTTTTTCTTAATTTCCTCTTAATGCCAAGACGGAAAGAAGATACTAGTGCTAGTATTTAATAATGAAACTTTAACTCTACCTAGCACTCTACTACTAGAAACTTTCTCTTTAGACTGCATCCAAATACTTGTGCACCATCCATGACTAAATTTGAAAATTTATATTAGATTTAAGATGTACCAATGCTAATTTATTTATAACTCTTGTAAGATAAATTCTTGCTTCACACATGGAGATCTCCCACCCAAAGGGCATGCATACAATAGAGACAGAGAAACACACGATATTTTGAGCTGTTAATCTATGGAAACATCCATGGAGAACTATGAAGAAATAGCATGGTTAATTCAAGATAGTTTTTAGTCAAGGACTGATCCCTGACATCCACACTCATAGTGCAGGCCAACATACGGTGGAAGATAGCATCCATGGAAGAATAATAACTGTCCACAATTTTGTCTATGATATTTCTGATAACCGAAGTGTTTTTCCTAGTCTTCTTCTTCTTCTTTGGGACGACCATGCTGGACATTTTCTCCTTAAATTTACCGAAACACTTCTTGGTTTTATGAGGCATACTTTCTTTTCTGGAGAAAGTGTAGCTTCTGAGAAACATCTGCTTGCTAGCATAACCATCGAATTCTTTGTTTCTCTAAAGCTCATAATCCTCACAAACTCTGCTTCTTAGTCATGCCACATGTGTATGCTCCTGAAACACGCTCTGATAGGTGCCTATGAATCTAGGCACCCTGCTACATAGCTTGAATTCATCATGTTCTAAAGATGTTCAGAACCCACTTAGAAAAAAAGATTCAAAATCAATGTACCAATGATTTGTTTTCTGCACAAGCCAAATCTACCATGGGAAAGGTGTAAGAATCAAATCTATGAGAATTGGGAGTGCTAAGAAGTGCATAAGAGATGCAATAATTACCGAAGATATGCATGGTTCAAATGTTTCCCTTGTTAAAGGTGGATTTGTATGCATTAACATGAAGTTGATGATCATGTCTCCCATGGGAAAGGTGTAAGAGTCAAATCTATGATAATTGGGAGTGCTAAGAAGTTCATGAGAGATGCAAGAAGTGCAGAAGAGATGCATGGTTCAAATATTTCCCCTATTAAAAGTGGATTTGTATGCATTAACATGAACATGATGACCATGTCTCCCATGGGAAAGGTGTAAGAATCAAATCCATGAGAATTGGGAGTGGGTAAAATCATTGTTCTAGTCAGAAAAGGTGCAATGTTCAAATCTTCCCTATGTTAGAGTGGATTTGTATCCATTAAGGGGAAGTTGAGGATCATATCTCCCATGATCTGTGTTATAACAGAAGATGAAAATTGATTATGGTAAATACACTGCTCTTCCTAACAGGTGCAAAGTTTAAATTTTTGCTATCTTAAGATGGATTTATATAGATTGTAAAAAATACATGAAAAGTATTCGAGTGGGTTTGAATTTTTTTCTTCATTTTCTCTCGATGTTGAGTGTGATGTGTCTGGTTGGGGGTACTACTCCAATAATTGAAGCAACATAAGGAAATTATGTTGGTTTCCACTTCATGAAACTGTATATGGTCACTACTATGATCTATATCATAGTCACCCACAGAAACACGTAATGAACCTTAGCACCAACTTCCCTAATCAAAGACACATCAAGGCGAGCAAAACGACAAATGTGGCTTTAATATTGTTTACTGTCTAAACAATATAAGAAAAATACTCATGCAGTTTGAATTCTTTCCTTCATTTTCTTTGGATTTTGGAGTGTGATGTATCTGTGTGATGGTCTTTTAGTAACTAAAGTTTCAGAAGGAATCGATGGTTCTTGTTTAAGTCATATTTCCTCAATGTATGCTATGATCTACTGAAGACTACTTCAAGAAAAGAATTAATATTCTAATACAAGGAAATATCATGAAAAAGCTTCCCTAACTGAGGTAGTATGAAGCTGCCCATAGAATATGGCTTTAGACTTGCCTGTACAAATTTATTCCGTGTACCCATTACAAGAAAAATACTCAATGGATTTGGATGGTTTTCTTTAATTTCACTTTGTTTTATAGATTGATGTTCTCATCTCAAGAAATGACTTTTAACATGGAACTAATGTTCCTTTTATGATCCATGAACCTGGATGTAGAGATTGTTGCAAGATGAAAATTATTGCAATTGATTTATGTTTCTTATAAAAATTGTATAATCAGACTGACAACAGATCCTCAGCTCAATTATTTTTCTGTTTTCATTAGAATAACAAGCCAAAGAAAGCTAAGTCATGCAAAGTAATCAATCTATGTCTTCTTTCTCACAAAGTCATTTTGAGTAGTGGAGACTAAATGCTAGATCCTCTTCTTCCCTAGATCCTCCGTTAATTATGTTTATGTCTTTATAAGAATAACAATCGCAAGAAATCTAAGGTGTGGAGAGCAATCAATCACTTTTCTCACAAATTCATGAAGAGTAGTGTTGACTAGATGTTATTACAATTGTCACAAGCAGTTGAAATTTCTCAGGGAAATTATTCTGGCCAAGATGTACATTTGTAAGAACCCATTTTCTCCTATATGAAAGTTGTGGATTACTATAGGTTCACTAAAGCTAGCTAGTATTGTAGATATTTTCTGGTTTTTTGTTAATAATTTATATATTGAAATTTAATGTTGATAGAAATGCAAACTTGGTATAAGCTGTGTTCTTTTTTGCAGCTACAACAAGAATATGTTGTCAATTAGTCATAAGGTTTCTAAGCTCATATTTTCATCAGATGATGTCATATGTTGCAAAGATATTTCTCTTCATCTACCTATCAAGAGCTATAATATTTTCATATCTTTCCACTTATTGACATCAAACATGGTAAGTTTGGTAACCTATAGATAACAAACTAAGCATAGATAAAAACCATACTTTCACCAGGCTATACAATCTCTTGAATACTCCTTTTTTGGAGACAATTGTAAGCTATAAGTTTCCAACAAGATGTTCAGGAGAGATCTACAAAATCTCAGAACCTAGACCACATTTTACCCCAGCAAGATGTTCAGGAGAGAACTTCAAAATCTCAGATCCTAGGCCACATTTTACCCAAGAGAAATCATTGAGGAAACTATTCATTATCATTTTAATTTCATATACTAGAGGGGTATATGTCACAATTGTCAAGCATCTTATTTTGAATAGGATTATTCTCTTTATTTTTCCTAGCCATATGAGAAACACTTGCATTTAATGGGAAGGGCATTGACCAGGATTGCACTTTACATGGCGTGCGAAGATGCATAAATAGTATCATTAATGTGAAGTAAGTTTTTCTCCTATCCCCGGCCTTGTGCATATTTTGAAAAGAGAAGTATTAGAGAGAACACCCATAGATTATGAATGCATCCTATATGGTTCATCAATATTAACTCATCTATTTACACACTATGATATTCTGGTCTTTCTCCTCTTTATCCACCTTGGAGAGGCTACAGAGGAATCATTTTTGTTTCAATTGTTGTGATATTTTATTGCAGGTGAAACTGAAGAGAACTAATGTCATTCCCTTCAACAGGTCTTGTAATGGCACATTATGATAGTTCTCCACTTTCCTAGGTCAATCAATGGAGGACATTACATCATCAAATTATTGTGATGTATAATGACTCCATTTTGATTCAATAGGAAAGAGGATTATTCTTCATTTATAAAGAGAGTATTTCTGACTAAATTCCAAAACATCCACCCTGAATGCTTTTTGTTCGATAATATTGTCTAGCTGATTAAACTGTATGGCTTACAAATTCGGATATTGGTAGATAGAGTCTAGACGCTTTTGCTTGCATGTATCAATTATCACATACAACATGTATATACTCTAAACTATTGTGCAGGCAAAGATAGAACAGTATACTGGACAACTCAAAGAACATTTTGGGATTCTTTACATATAGAACAAATTAACAAACAATATGTAATGTGAACCCTATGCTTATAGCTATAGTATATTGGGAGACCAATTGCAAGGACCCAAGACCCATATCCCCTATTTGAAAAAGAATAAAGGGAAATACTTTTCTACATTAAATATATAATAGAATGTAACTTTAAACTTTAATGTTTGCATCAAGACGTTTGTGCCCATTAAAGTTTTAACTAGATCAGAGAGAGTCAATTTGTTTTTGATAAGAAAAAAGCTTCGAGATCCAATACATTCAAAATGGCAGGGTGCATTATGCCATCTATAGAGTAGTTCATTTTAACAGAAATATGCAAATAGTTCAGATACTTTTAGCCTATGATTTGCATCAAACACAAATTGTTTAGAGTTCAAAAGGTACTGACATAACTGTCATGACCTATGCAGGAATTTCAAAATAAAAAAAAATGGAAAAAATCTCACAAGACATGTAGCAGGTGGCCTTGTTCTCTGAGACCTGTTATAGCTTGGTTTCTTTTAGACTGTCATTTACCTAGTTATTATTACGATATTGTGTAAAATGTTGTGTTAAAAATCCTCCAAGAGATGTCCCATAAAGATGTACATGGTGAATATCCATAACATCCAATAATATTTCAAATGAATTCACCCACTCTTGATGGCTCCAACAAGTGGTGCATCTGCAGTAGTTACTTGATAACCCTTAATTGACAGAAACAAAATCTGCTTGTAGAAAACATCAACAGTTCGTGCTTAACCAATAGTAAATTTTTGGAATGTCTCAAACTCATTCAAAATATCCTCCAACCTTTTGACATCAGGTCGGTCACTTTCTCCATATAATAAATACTTGAGAGAAAAACGAGCCCATATGTTATAAGCTGCTTGGAGTTCAAGGATTAAAATTGTAGTTTTCTTAAACCCTTTGTTTCTGATCAATTTTGAATTATCGGCCCATCTGGTGAAACCTCATGTAAAACAACAAAATATCTGTTGACTTCAACTCCAAGTTCAGAAGCAACATTGTGAATTGCAACCTCTGAAATTGCAATCTCTGGAATATGTGGTGCATCTGTGCACAATATAAAGTATCCTATTACAATCCAGTTAAAGTAATCAAGTATCCTATTAAAACCAATTTAATAGGATACTTTAATTAAAACGAATTAAAGTATCCTAAATATCCACTAAAGAGGCATGTTAACAATATTTGAGATATAAGGGCTTTCACTACTTACAAAATTTATTCTTTGCATCCAATAATATTTAGTTATCGCTAAGACAATTTCATAAGAAATGAGAGGATTCTTATATTTTCAAGATCTCAAATATTGATGTCTAGTCATACATAAGGATTTTAAACCATTAATGTCAAATCATAAATAATACTTTTAAACCATTGATGTCCGGTAGTACATAAGAATTTTAAACCACTTTCAGGTCTAATGAAATGTAAAATATTATTCCTAGAAGACAATAAACAAAAAAACTCCTTTTATCTTTCCTAATTATCTAGATAATAGAGGAAAGGATGGAGTGCACAATATTTATTATCTATATAACATATTTGTTTAGATATTAGAATATGTAAAACATAGGATGATGGATGGGATATGAGCTATTGTGTTGGTGGAATAAATGAGCCATCATACTTTTCTTACTATTATTCTGGCACTAAAATTCCACCAGCGCATTGTCCAAATAAATCAACATAGGAGGATGAATATACACATTGTGCATGGAATAATTATGAAACAGGTCAATGGTAACAATTTACTTTGTAGGAAATCCCTATTTCATTATTGGTGATAGCCTGTGAGCCAGATTGGAACTTGTGATGTAGAGGAAAATGTGAATAACATCTTGTAATAATATTCTAGTTTGTCATAGTTTATGGACATAAGTTGCAAAACTATATGCATATTTTGATTGGGTAGAACAAATATAAACATATCAAATTGTTTGGACTCTTGTCAATGCATGAGATGACAACCTATAAAGTCAATGGAAAGTTACAACCATTCGAGAAAGACAAGTTGCAAGAGAAGGAGGGGCTAGAAGAAAACCAAAGAACTTGTTTCACGCACCTTTTTTTTTTGGTTTAGACGATATGCAGTATGACACTGTCCTCATTTAATGTAAATTTGCTATCCACGCGAAAGTCGCATAGCATGTAGACAATATTTGCCTTTTTCTGTAGGTATATTTCATATGGCAATTCCGTCAAGTGAGGGAGCACATCTTGTAATACAGGTTGTCTAATTGTACAATGCACAATTGTGTTGTTGAGGGTTCGGATAATAGCGTTGAGGCAATGTCTATATATGTAACTTCATTTTTGACTGTAACATAGACAGACAATTGTGCCATCATTTATGAACGCAGAGGCAGAAGCAGGAGAATTACATCTGGAACATACAGGCTCAAAGGGGGCCGAGTATGGATTTTCTACTACCAGTACACCCTCAACCTGCATACATGAGAAAATTATTTAATATATCAAAGAATATAATATATATATATATGTACAAAAAAAAATGTGCATGAAAAATGTTTAATGCAAATTTTATTTGGAAATTGTGGATGGAATTGTATATTTATACGTACAACAGTGGTGGAGGTAGTTAGTTTCTTGAGATCCTGTACTATGTCTGTTTGCAATTCTATTACAAATGTTGCTTGGGTTGTGCGATAGATCCTTTATTTCACATCTCTTTTATTCATTATATTTTTGAAGAGCATTATTGGAAATTTCCCTTTCTACAACTATTGTTCCATTGAGGAAACAAAATGTGCATAGGTGTCGAACAATTGCAACTGCAACATGCAACAATTTAATAGTTGTGTAAGATGACTAAGATATATCAGCATGCGAAAGCAATGGACAAAACTGGGTACAATGAACGGTACCATTGCCTTGTCGTTGTTCAAGTTTCCATCTTTGATATGGAGAATGTGTTGCGAGCCAACATTTCCTACTACTGTGATAGTTGCACCAATGGTTGCGATTGGGTAAATGCCTTTTCTCTCTGCAAATTGGTTGATCATTGTGTCCGGTATAAAATGATATTTTGAGCAAACCGCGGAAACTTTTTCGACAATACTTGTTTCTTTAAGTGATATGATCCGATCACAATCACCATGGTCATATACTATTTTTGGTAATATAGTAAAATTTGTAATGGATATCCCATTACTAGGCAAGACATTTTCTGCATGTTTCTGGACAAATTGTGCAGGGATAGTCAATGTGACTGTCATCATGACTTTGTTGTCTGTCATGTCAGCACGCACAATGTGTCTAGTTTTGTTTGCCTTGTTTAAGTAGGTGTTGTAAATTACCATTATGTCTTTGACAAACACTTGTCTAGTTCAATGGCTGTTCAAGTATTCTATCGATAGTATACTAGGTGGTGTAACCCTGGGCCTAGTGATAGTTTTTGAACAAAAAAAATAATGTGAAGGGCACTTTGTATCCCTAATTTTTTTTTCATTTTTTTGCATGGATGTACAAGTAGATGCAAAATTTGGATGAATTATGTCAAGGTTAGAGTTTTGTAACCATACCTCTTAACCTGGGGAGCGTGCACTATGACAGGCACCTCACTTGTACTCATTGATACTTCTTGCGAACAGAAAAGGAAGTGTTGTAGATGACATCAACATATTTTCTATGGCATAGATGAATAAATGACTGAGGATATTTGTTTCCTAAACATAGTAGGAGCATACATTATGAATATTTACCTTTGGGCTTATCATTCTGCTGACGTTTGTGACAATTGACTACTCATTCTTGTGTCGCTTGTCCAACTTTTTCTGATGAACACGAGAACATATATGGAATGTAAAGTGACAACAACTAAGTAAGCATGTGCCTTGTATGTTGTTCATAATCGTTATGGATGTACGTTAAGCATATGCATTGTTTTTTCTTTAGTATCACTATTGGTGTACCTTTTGGTAGTTTGTAATTCAACTTCCTCTATTGTGACACATAAGACTTCATCCTTTTCTACAATTAGTCTATTTCTTTCAATGTAGCAGTGCAAAAAATATAGTGGACATGAAGATAATTTGGTATGTAGGAAGATATGTAGTAGCTACATATAATAAATGAGGTACAACACAGTAGAATACAAAATACATACAATAAATGAGACATAAAGCAATCGAGTAGAAAATAAGGGTAGAAACATGCACCTTTGTATGTCTTAGATTCTACATTGTTGATTAATACTTCTTCCTCTTGTCCAATTATTTTGTTTCTTTCAATGTAGAGGTGCAAAAAATACAATCAACATCAAGGTAAGTTCGTATGTAGGAAGATATGTATACACATAGTAAATGAGATACAAAGAAATGGACTAGAAAATAAGGATAGAATCATGCACCTTTGTATGTCTTCTTCTACATTTATGGTTAAAGATTATTCCTCCTGTCCAGTTAATCTGTTTGTTTCAATGTGGGAATGCACAAAATACAATGGACATGAACGTCAGTTGGTATGTAGGGAAAACAAGGAATATGTACATACAACAAATGAGATTCACAGGAATAGAGTAAAAGATAGAGTTAGAAGCATGCACCTTTTTTTTCCTTAATCCATGTTTGTGGTTATGTTGAGTTTTTTCTGTCCAAAATCTATTACAGGCCAGAAAACATTAAGAAATTGGATGGCGACACTTGAATGATTTCGTTATGTGCAAAAAAGTATCTAGATATGCTTTGAGACATGGAAATATGGATTTGTAATATGGATTGTTTTGTTTTGTGCAACAAAGAATCCAAATATGCTTTGATACATGGAAATATGATTTTGTAATTTGGTTGATGTATATTTCATAATTCAAGTACAAGACAATTTGTATCATGGTCAGACCAATATGTGTCTAAGATAAATACTTTGTACTGTGCAATGGGAACATTTGACCATACATGGTCAATAAGTGGGTTTTGTACATGGTTTATCTTATGCAAAAGAAAGAGGAGATTGTAATTGCACATGTAGTTTTCCAATTTTTTTTTTATGGCATTATTTTGTATCATGTCAACATTGAAGTCTCCTAGAATGATAATGGTTTCGTTCTGATGTAAATGGTGTAATGATTTTGAAATAACAGTCAATATGTTGGTAAATGTTGCATGTAGAGCGGCATAGAGATTCAATATTGCAATTTGTGATTCATGAAAACATACTCTTGCTAGTAGCATCTCTACATTTTTTTCTTCGAAATGCATATGCTCCAAAATTGCTATATGTTTTTGTTAAAGTTTAAGCTATTATTAGGTTTCTTTTCAATTTACTATATAACCATAGCATAGATAGGATCACACAAAAAAACACAATCACAAGACACACAACATTTATCCTGGGAAACCATCATGGGGAAGAAAACCCAGCAAAAACTTCCTTAATATAGATAGCCAATACAATGCCAAGACAATAAACCAAACACTAGAGAATATCCTCTCCCAAGTAATGCGCCTCTCTCTCTTACTTTTTCTCCAACTGCAGCTACCAAAATTGCGCTCTGGATCATCGAATGAATGAGTGAACAAATGATGCGTTGGATTCCTTTATTTATACGAACTGACAAGTGTTGAAAGGAGGTGTCTCTTCACTGGCAGGGCCGACTTCTCTTTCTGGGTGGTTAGAACCACTTTAATTTTTTTGGGGGCTAACTTCTTAATTTTCATGTTACAATTAGGGTTTGACCAATCCGCAAAAGGGGATTTGGTCATTTGTAATGCCTGACATGATCAATCCACAAAAGGGGATTGATCTAACGAATAATACATCAATAATAAATATAATACTCTTTGCAGTTACAATATTTCAACACTCCCCCTTAACAAGAAGGGTATTCTACAACATTATCAGGAGAGAGAGAGAGGGTAAAAACATCAACAACATTTAGAATACTGACTGGCATATCTATAAATCATCGGAAGTTTTTCTCATCATCATCATTCACAGCATGGAGCTAGAGTAGGATCATCATCCTCATCAACATGAGGCTAAAGTAACATCATCATCTTCTTTAGTGTGAGGATAAAGTAACATCATCATCTTCTTTAGTGTGAGGCTAAAGTAACATCATCATTTTCAGCATGAAGGCTGAAATAACATCATCATTGTCATCTTCAGCAAGAAGCTAAAGTGGCATCATCATCATCATCTTCAGAAAGAAGATGAAGTGGCATCATCATCATATGCATCAACATGGATTAGTATAACACTAATACATCATCATCATCAATAACAACACAAGGATGATACAACATCAACAACAACAATATCACAACACAAAGGTTGGAGCATCATCAACATCAGCACTAGGCTGAGAATCTTCAGCACGAAGTTGGAATCACAACATGAGGCTGGCTACACAATATCATCAGTACAAAGTTGGCATCAAAACACGAGGCTGGAAACACAACATCATCAACACGAAGCTGGCATCATAGTACGAGACTGGAAACACAACATCATCAACATGAAGCTGACATCATAGTATGAGACTGGAAACACAACATCATCAGCACGAAGCTGGCATCACAGTACGAGACTGGCAACACATCATCACAACACGAGGCTGACAAGACATCATCACAACACGAGGCTGGCACATCATCACAACACGAGTCTTGGCACATCATCAACATGAAGCTGGAAATCTTCAGCACTAGGTTGGCATCACAACATGAAGCTGGAAACACAACAACATTTTGTGGTACTCTGGCAGATCCAAAGGATCTGCCCAGTAATCATAAGATTCCCTAGGATATGAAATAATACTGGAGCTACCACTACTGATCAGGATACCATAGTATCATCCGAACCACTCCCCCTTTCGAGGGAGGTCCTTTTGGACTATACCAAGCTTATCTTGAAAGTGCTCAAACATTACACGAGACAGGGGCTTGGTCAACACATCTGCAACCTGTTCATCTGTAACAACACATTGGAGTTTTATAGCTCTTCTCTGCATCATATCACGAGTGAAGTGATACCATATCTCTATGTGCTTCGACTCATCATGGAACACATGGTTCTCCATCATATTTATACAACTTGGTTATCACATAGAATCACGGTGGCTTCCATCTCCAGATAAAATAGATCTGTCAACAACATCCAAAGCCATATGGATTCACAACTGGCGGAACATGCAACAATGTATTCCACTTTTGCCATGCTTAGAGATATACTTTATTGCTTCCTACTTGTTACAAGGGAAAAACTATCTATGGCCAAGGGTAAACCACAACAGACAGGTATGACTGCATAAATCAACTCAATTCGAACATATGCTATGTATACTAATGTGCAATATAAGAAAGAGGCCTACCTTGATCCAATGTTTGATGATGTTCCACCGTTGAGTACTTTGACCCAAATCTTTATACCTGCAAGACGTTCTAAACAAACAAGCAATGCAAGCATATACTGATGATAAAAATGGGTTAGCACATCAGATAGCATAATCCATTAATAAACATTACAAACACGCCCATAGATAATAATCATATATTTGTAAGATACCAATAGGACAGGAAAGGAGTATTTCTATTAATGATTGATCAATAGAAGTGACAACATTACAGACTTCTGTGTCAGCACGGTTCAAAACCAAGAAACCAAGTTCCTTTCAGCTGGGTCTCCACCACTTCAATCCTCCACCAAAGGAAAGCTCATAGGAAAGAGGCAATGAGGTCCTCTCAACAACAAGGGAAGAGATTGGGGGCTGAACACTATGTTCAGACTTGAGGGACAAAGGGATGCAGACTCAATATGAAGTAATTTCTCTAGAGTAACTTTGCTCTCAAAGTTGAATGCTTTCTCCTCTTTTCCATAGATCGAAATTGTGCTCTTATAGCCTTTAGAATGCAACTGAAGGGCCGAGTCAGAACGTTTCCAGTATATGGAAGGCCAAGGATTAGAGATCCCCTATCGTGACATGGAAACCCGAATTCATTTTGTATTTTCTAGCACAAATCCCGATATACATGAGTTGTAGTAGAGCAACAAGTGTATACACATCTTTCATAGAAGTTAGGGAGCGTATATGTGGGAAAATGTATATTTTTAGATATGGATTCATAAAAAAGGGATGATAAGTCTGCATAGGGAAATGGAAAAAAGCCCTCTGTGCAAGATAGCAATGGTGAGGCAAATCTTGCTATAACAGATGCCCCCTAATGTGTGAGATCAAAGGAATATCTGCGATGGTCGAAATACATTATAAATAACCCAGAAGTGGAGTGGTAGATAATCAGCTGGACGAACTCAATTGCTTATTACATTATGTACTGACTCTACATACATGGGTGCCAAGAATACAATGCAGATCCATGTGGAAAATATACCAAACAAGTGTTCATGGCCATGAATAGGCAAATATAAATGCGGTTACATGCCAAGAGTTGTCATAGTCATGAACAAGGCCCAGTGAAACCAGTCTCAAAAATCAATCTGAAGACATCTATATACCATGGAGTACAATTTGATCTCCCATGATCACTTAAGTCAAATAGGTACTGGTCCAATGAAATGGAATCAATAGCTCAGGAAAGATGCGGCCACATAGTGATGTCTTCAAGTCTTCTACACTATACGCCAATGGTGCAAGTATACATCATGTGAATAAATGAGTTGAGGTCGAACACGATGAGACATCGTTTGATTATCGGTCATTGAGGTATACTGTTAACAAACGCGAGAAAACCTACCGATGATGAAAGTAGGTATCAAGGCACCGAGTACATCTCTACAAATGTGAATAAAGGAGTTGGTGTCAAACACTTGAGAGATCCATTGATCAGGAGACATTGATGTATTCCCATCTGTTAATGGCGAGAGAGCCTACCACTAATGACTGCAAGCCTCAAGGTACTCATAAAACTCTAGGTCTCATATCCATAATAAATGAGCTGAAGTCGATGGAAAGAGACCCGTTGAAAGGAGAGAATCGAGGCATCTCTCATCAGTCAGCACGAGGAATAAAGCAGGAGCTTCATGATTTGGTGGAGATCGGATGAAGAACATGTTCACGAACCAATGACCCTGTGCATCTTTCGCGTGTACCAAATGCAAGCGGTACATGAAAAAAAACCCTCTGAATAACAACCAATGATGAAAACTGTTGACAAAGGCGAGGAAACCACCAATAAGGCTAATGGCATCCAAGACACTGCACGAATCCCAAAGTGTGAATAGATGTCTTGCTGTCGAACACAAGGGAAACCACCCAGTCAACGACCAATGATGAAATGTCGATTGTTAGGTTCAAGGTGACCTACCAATGATGAAAGTAGGGCTAGGGTGCACGATAAGACCAAAGTATCATGTGATTCTGAGACAAACTGAGGGTATGGCCGACATGAAAAGTCAATATTTATGAGGAGTGGCTGACACAGGTTGATAGACTTCCTTTGAACCAGAGCATGAGACATATGGTGGACTCCAGCATCATAGACTCAATGATGTGACAATTATATGTGGGAGGCATCCATAATGTTCTCTATAGGGACTGGAAGAGTAACCAGTCGGTAGAGAAAACTATGTAGCGAGATCAACTTCCTAAGGCTATGCTAAACCCAAAATTATGATGATGCGAGGACTCAATAAATTTGTGCTCTATTCAAAGGCGACACGACTACTGCCAATTACAATATAGTACTCCCTTCCCGCCCATATTATTTTGTTTTTTCATAACAAATGAATGTTATGATACAGTGGAGGGAATGAGTGTCGCAAGTAAGCAAAACTAGTTCCAATAGTGGAACGTACCTATGCTCAATGCAAGGAAATGCATGCGGGAGATGGACACTCGGGGTGATGTTCCCTCTAGGGTATAGGGTGTCAAATTGCGAAGGATATAAATGAGGCTCTGCTTGGTTGAGGATGCAAACTACTTAGGCAATGGTTTATAACACAAAGCGAGAACCGGCTAAAGGCTCAATACTGCAAGCGAGGGCATGAGATGCAATCACAACTTAATGCCAAAAAATGTCCTTTTTTATATCTTTTAGTCTACTTGGTGTGAAAAAGGGGTAAGCTTGTGCCAAATAGATGTCTTTTCAAATCCAATTTACGAGTGTGAAAAAGACAAGTTCACTCGACAATCTTTTCTATTTTTGATAGTAAGTCAGAAAAGAGCTTAACTAGGACTCATGATCTTTCAAATCCAATTTTAACGAGTGTGAAAGGGACAAATCACTCGGTGATATTTTCAGTTTTTAGACGAGTCGGAAAAGAGATTAACTAAGACTCGTTAGGGAAATGTTAGGCGGCAAACCACAGGGGAGGCCAAGGCTCCTGTGCGGACCTTCTGTGGAATGCCAGTATCTTATGAAGAAACAACACAAGCTTGAGAAGACCCAAAGCTCTCCAAGTCGAGGAGGACAAAGTGCTAATGGAGGTTATCGTCTCCATGTTATATCGGATAATGTCTATTCCTAGAAAAGACATAGGTGGAGGCATTGGATAGGCCACAAGACCATCCCAACCAAAGGAAACCTCGTCAAGACTTGGAGGGAGAGAAGTCGGGAAGAGTAAAACTCTCTCTTGTTTAAAAGGTGAAGTACTAGAAATGCTAAGGACATGGCATAGAAGGTGTAGAACCAGAACCAGAAGAGAGGAATCGACCAAAAATTGCATTGGCGTGACCGATTCCTTAGACTTGTTACTCTCCAAGAGAAGAGTGGGGTTGATCGAAGATTGCATTGATACGACCACTTCTTCAACCATTGGTTGAATAGGATGCAGGAAAAAAAGGTCGAGAGGCGCGTCACCCCCAAAAATAGGAGTGTCGTCGGTTGAAGATTTCATTGACACGACCGTTGGTTGAACAAGATGTGAGACAACAAGGTCAATAGATGCATCACTCCCGAACATAGGAGAGGTGTCGGTCGGAGATTGCATCGACACGACCACAGGTTGAATGGGATGTGAGACAGCAAGGTCAAAGGATGCATCAATCCCTAAAGGAAAAGGGGTGTCAGCCGAAGATTGCATCGACATGACTGTTGTGTCAACCAAATAAGGAATGGAGTGTTGTGAAACCAAATATGCCTCGGAACTCGAAAGGCCCTTAAGTGAGCCCCACGCTTCTGGTATCCCAGCAGTAACATGACACAAACGAGTAAGGTGACTTCCTTCACAAGTCCTGCAAAGGAATCTAGGCTTACGTCTAAGACGTCTAGGCTTCTCAATCATATGAATGACCCCAGCATGACTTGCAATGACTGGTGACATGCTCCCAACATGACTTGCATAAGCTAATAGTAAATCTCCAACATGACTAGCAAAGGTTGGTTATGGGTGTGCAGTGTGACTAGTAGCGACCAGACATGTGCCCTCAGCATGACTTGTAGCGGATGGTTGCAGGTCTTCAACATGACTCATAGATTTTGTCGACCAATCTCCAACATGGCTGATAGAGGTTGGTGATATAATTCCAGTATGACACACAGTGACTGGACTTGTGGCCCCAACATGACTTGCAGCGGCTGGTTGCAGGTCTTCAACATGACTCACATAGGTTGTCGACCAATATCCAACATGACTGGCAAAGGTTGGTGATATAATGCCAATATGACACACAGTGAATGGACTTGTGGCAATGGTGAATTGCGGCATTTGAGACCAAGGTCCAAGGAAAGATTGGTTTTGAGAAATTGTAGGCCGGGAAGGATCACGGTTTACACTTTGTCCCTGTCGAGCAGGATAGTATCCTCCTCCATACTGATTCATAAAGGGTTGTAAGGGAATCAAAGTCACTTGTTAAGAGAAAGCAACATGACAAGGGTTGCTCATGTGAGGATATATGTTGCCCCCAGGTGAAGGAACTTCGTGAGGGGGGTTGCCATACTATAAAAATAACTCCCTCCGGATGAAACACCAGAGGACAGACGAAGGTCTGCCATGGGAAAAGTGTCTGTAGGAATTGACATAGCGTAAGAAGGATAAGTGGACGGAGTGTAATAAGTAGAATGATTTCATGTTTGGGCACTTACCTCTTGCATAGTGGACTCGTAGGAAGGAAGATTCCAACCTCCTACCGTAAGAGGTGTTTGAAGGATATGAGAATAAGGAGGCATCATGCCCCCAAACCTAAAAATTGTATTCACATAAGGAGGCAAGATGGAGGATGGTAAGTGCGAAGACATATCTGACATACCATTGACTAGAGACCCAAGGCATTGACTGAGTACCATAATTCTGCATACCATAATGCGAAGCAGAAGGATCCATCCCCATGAAATGAGTGGACATCATGGGGGGGGTAGCAGTAAATGAGGGAGCCAAAGGAGCTCCATTGTCCATGATAATGAAGACTTAGTATAGACTCCTAAGGCCAACTAGTAATCAAAGAGCATACCAAAAATTCAAACGGAAAATATTCATGCAAACGGGCTAAAGTGGCTGAGTTGCCTCCCTCGCTAAAGAAGGTATGTCTCATCCAAGAGGGACCTGAGACTCCCCGCTAAAGTTTGGAGGTAACAGAATCAGTTATAAGGGCCCTCATAGCATTAACAACCAATCGGTCAGATCCCCCCAGAGAGGTAATCCTCCATAAAGGTTGTGTGTTGTCCGACCCCTATCTGACTCAGGGTATAAGTAGAATAACCCCTGCAAGTAACCTATGAGATACCTAAGTCAAGAAACTAATAAACCAGTCTATAATCGATGCACAGGCGAGCAGTCGTAAGTCTGGATCACCATATGGGCAGGGTATCAAAGCTCGAAACCTTGAAAGTACCACCTCTCATAGAGGTATGGGCACTAGAAAGATCCCCAAATACAAATAAATCCACAGAAATATCTCTGATGCTAGGTGAGTATCCAGGGGTTATCTCTTCAACTTACTTTGCGTGACATCATGACTAACTCCAGTGTGAGCGAAGTCTCCTAATCTTACCAATTATATAATGGACTTCTCAACTCCCTGTCTCAGACACATATGTTGACTTAATTGCCTTGGAGAACTTTACTCACAAAATCCTATTCCAAGGCACTGAATCCTAGGCTAGTTTGTGCACCCTAAAAAATAAAATCGTGACTAATCAATTTTAGTTTAAAGCATAAATTTTATTGGCCATGGTTACTCAAAAAGGTATGGAAGTGAAACTCATGATGTTATGACTCTGCAAGAAAATAAATATGGATATAATGCAAATTCTATCTTTAACTTTTCAATGAATGATATGCTAATAAAACAGTGCAATCTTCAATTTCAACTCTGCAATTCAGAAGTAAAATGCAATCTTTCGCTAAATGTGCTAAGCTAATGATAAAGATTTAAAGACAAAAATGCCAACCAATGCAAAATGCCTACTTTTTTGTATTTTCAATATTCTAAAAAACAAAATGCATGGACTGATAAGAAACCTGAAACCAAGGACAAATTAAAAATCGAAAACAAAGAGAAAGACTACGCCCAAAAATTCAATTCCCAACAGGCTTCCTGTCATCCCAGATAATCTCAACAGGTACTACAGAGACCCAAGAAGGCTCAGTAATCCTCAAATCCTACCCAGCAAACACTAAACCAAGGAAACAAGCAAGGGGAAGTGGTATATGCTATTGTTCAGGGGAACATAGTGTATATACGCTTCTTGCAGTGAGACAACACACGCGTATATGCGACTGTCAAGGAAAAAAGGGCGTATATGATTTAAAACAAGGCCAGGCAAGGGTAAAAGGCTAAAAACTCAGACCCAGAGTGAACAGAAACTGTCCAGCAATGATACGACAAGAAACACAAAGGAAAAAGAGCAATGTAAGAAGAAAAAATACTTCAACCCTTAGAAGGAAGATCTCTCCCCAGTGGAGTCGCCATTTTTATTACACGGGAAAAACTCTCTATGGCTAGGGGTAAACCACAACAGACAGGTATGACTGTAGAAATCAACTCAATTCGAACATATGCTATGCATACTAATGTGCAATATAAGAAAGAGGTCTACCTCGATCCAACGTTTGATGATGTTCCACCGTTGAGTACTTTGACCCAAAGCTTTATACTTGCAAGAAGTTCTCAACAAACAAGAAACGCAAGAATATAATGATGATAAAAACGGGTTAGCACATCAGATAGCATAATCCATTAATAAACATTACAAACACACCCATGGATGATAATCATATATTTGTAAGATACCAATAGGACGGGAAAGGAGTATTTCTATTAATAATTGATTAGAAGAAGCGACAACATTACAGACTTCTGTGTCGGCACGGTTCGAAACCAAGAAACCAAATTCCTTCCAGTTGGGTCTCCACCACTTCAATCCTCCACCAAAGGAAAGCTCATAGGAAAGAGGCAATGAGGTCTTCTCAACAACAAGGGAAGACCTTGGGGGCTAAACACTATGTTCAGACTTGAGGGACAAAGGGATGCAGACTCAATAAGAAGTAATTTCTCCAGAGTAACTTTGCTCTCAAAGTTGAATGCTTTCTCCTCTTTTCCATAGATTGAAATTGTGCTCTTATAGCCTTTAGAATGCAACTGAAGGGCCGAGTCAGAACGTTTCCAGCATATGGAAGGCCAAGGATCAGAGATCTCCTATTGTGACATGGAAACCCAACTTCATTTTGAATTTTCTAGCACAAATCCCGATATACACGAGCTATAGTGGAGAAGCAAGAGTATACGCATCTTGCATAGCAGTTAGGGAGCGTATATGTGGAAAAATGTATATTTTTAGCTCTAGATTCATCAAAAAGGGATGATAAGTCTGCATACTGTGCAAGATAGCAATGGTGAGGCAAATCTTGCTATAACACTACTCTTCCATGAAGTCATGGTTGACTTCATACTGAAACAACATCCTGATTCAGTGTAACCACTCAATCTGAAGTCATTATCTCTAGTATGACAAACCAAAATCCAACTTACCCTTAAGGTATCTCATCACATGTCATTTATCATCAAGGTGAACACGTTTGGGTTCTACCATATACTGACTCAATGTGTTCACAACAAAACATATATATGGCCTGGTGTTCATCAGATACATCAATGATCCAATGATCTGTCTGTACAACGTAGCACCAATCAATTCTGACGAAGTGTCAACCAAGAGCTTCAACTTTGTTTCCATGGGTGTATTCATGGATTTTCACTCCAACATATCAAATCTCTTTAGTATTTCAACTGCATACTTCCCTTAGTTAAGGAAGATCTTCTCTAGGCTCTGCCAAAGATCTAAGAGATAAAGCATTTAAGTCTTCCATCAAAATCTGTAGTGAGCTTCTTCTGCAATCTGTGATGAGATTTTCTTCATATTGTCAAGAATACATCATCTACATATAGTAGTAACATCACTGGCTCATCATTCATATCCTTGAGATAAAGGTTAGAATCAAATTTACTCTTGGTAAAGCCCAAGCTCGCCAGGAAATTATCAATTTTTCCATACCAAGCTCTAGGATCTTGCTTCAACACGTATAGAGCCTTCTTCAACTTGCAGACCTGAGTCTTTCTGTCTTCAACTTCAAATCAAAATTTTCACATCATTTTGTACCAATCTGGTACACTTTCTCAGTTGCAATTCAATCTGCACAATCATGTGCTATCTCTATTTGCTTTCTGCAAAGAACTATCTATCTCACTGTATGGGAGTATATCCTCTACTCTCTCTACAATTGTTCCTTCTGGGATCTGTGATTCTGCACCTGCAGCTTCTCTGAAGCTGAGAATGGTTGATCCATTCTCACTGTGACTGTTGAAATCTGTGAGTAACTCCTCTTATTCCATCATGGCAACAACTTCATCTGAAACTGAGAGTGGCTCAATAACTGATACTGAAGGTAGCTCTTCTTCTTTCATGGAGTTAACTCTATCTTTTATTGTAGTCATGTCTCCATGACCCAACTAATGTAATGCACCAAATTCCACTCTATTTAAAATATGGGGATTGCCCCCCCTGCATCTCATACTATATATGAATCATGGTTGTTCTGGTTGTCTTCATAAATAATGGAACTATTTCTTCAATTACTGGAGTAAGTGTCTCATCATAGTCTTCTCCCTCTTACTGGGAGAATCCTCTAGAAACACATCAAGATTTATACATCTCCAACATGCTTGATCTGTATAGATCAATCTTGGAAGTCAATACTAACTTCTCTTCTAGTCTCACGAAAGAATCCATATCCTAGTATTTTTGACTGGCTTTCTTCTCTATTACTGAAATAAGGGAATCTTCCCAGGAGATTTCATATCTCCTAGAAGTTTCTGAAGCTACGATCTAGTCTTCTCACGACATTTGTCTCCCAGTCCTGGAAGTTGTCTCTTCATCTGATTCTTTCTGAGATCAGGCTTACTCTCGATTTCTTCTGAGTCTAAAAGGACTTCATCATCTCTTACCAGGTATACTTGGTGTTGTATACCAAGTCTAAATATGAAACACAAAGTCAGGCTTCAAATGAGATCTGCTTCCCGTTCTAATATTCGGTCATCCTTGGAGCCTTCTGCTCCTTTCAATCAATCTTCATATGGGATACTCTAAATCTCAAAAGCTATCTTCTTCTTCATCTTCTTTGGTACATGAGTGTATATGGTCATGTACATAGTCTTCTTCATATCTCATCTCATATGTTTCCTTTTGCAACCTTCACTATAACTTCCTCAAGGTTATCACCTGTGACCTGAAACAAGTTCAACAAAAAAAGAAGCAGGAATAATACTCTTTTGATAATAGTAGATAAAACAAAAAACATGAATAATCATCACAGTAGATCCTTTAGGGATATCACTTGTGACCTGTCTGAAGAAAAGATCAAAAGTAATAAATACAATATGAAATGAGGTCAACACTCTTCTAGTGTTGTCATCAAACATTCCTCCATGGTAACCTGGAATCAACACAAGAAGTTTCTCCTAGAGGATATGTTAGTTGTATCTGTTACATTAAGAATTTATCTCAATATTCCTACATGCTACCAAGTATAATACTTCTTCAAACGATGCTACCTCAACTATAGTGTTTACTTGTAATGGGGTAGTTATCAACTTTGTCATGTGAAACTTTGAATCTTATCAACTTAATTAATCAAACCTGGAACATGGAGTCTTGTCCTCAAGGATGAGTGTGTTTCTTTTCTTCCAAGTCTCCTTCACTCAAGATGACAAGTGATTTCTTCAACCTGTCTTTTGTTCTAGGAAAATATGCTATCTTGACAGAAGGTTGGGTTAGGGAATAAACTCTATGATCTCAACTTTAATCCATCTAATACCTTGACTTTAATTTTGACCAATGGTTAGTATGATGGTCATAGCTTCAACATGCAACCTAGATCAAAATAATGTCATAACAAATAGATGCACATCAGAATAATCAAACCTGGGTTGCATTATTCCTCTGAATGTGTTGGATCTTGAGATCCTTCTGGATCTATAGCAAGAGATCCATTCTCCTACAAATACCCTTTAAAGATAAACAATTTAAACATATGTGAGTACATACCTCTGATAGCATTTGCAGGTAGTGGCACCATCTGGTAGAAACGGTAATAATTACCAACTCTTAAGAACCTCAAGGGTGACTGCAACTTGTATTATAGCTGATAGTTCAACTGATTCTAAAACTGAAATTGCAACTGCAACTTATTCTTAAACTGCAACTGCAACTGCAACTTATTCTTAAACTGCAACTGCAACTGCAACTTAGGGTATTATGAGGAAACCCTAATTTTTCAAACTTCAAATTTTGAAATTCTGATCCAGAGGATAGATGCGCTGAGCTGAGGTGATTAAGCTGGTACAATCAGATTTTTGAAAATCCAAAATTCCCCCCCTTAAACTTGACCAACGGATTTCTGGATTGGTGCTTCTGGGTTTCTGGTACTTCTGGTACCAGTGAAAACTAGGTTTCACTCTCCGAGAGTTCTATCCACTGAAAATATGCACTGAAGGTGCCAAAGAGTTCCTTGGGCTAGGGTGCACTTTTCTAGATGACTTTTGGGTTGAAATTCCTCTTCAATAAAAATCCCTAATTTTCTTGTACGACAATAGTGACATTTTTCTTTTTCCTGTGAAAGATTCTCTCTTCAGCTTAGCTCTGATACCATGCTAAATTTTAAGTTATTACTATGTTTCTTTTCAATTTACTAGATAACCATATCATAGATAGGATCACTGAGAAAAACACAATCACAAGATACACAACATTTATCTTGGGAAACCCTCATGGGGAAGAAAACCCAGAAAAAACTTCCTTAATATAGATAGCCAATACAATGCCAAGACAATAAACCAAACACTAGAGAATATCCTCTTTGAAGTAATGCACCTCTCTCTCTCTTCCTTCTTCTCCAATTGAAGCTACCAAACTTGCACTCTGGATCATCGAATGAGTGAGTGAACAAATGAGGCGCAGGATTCCTTTATTTATATGAACTGGCAAGTGCTGAAAGGAGGTGTATCTTCACTGGCAGGGCTGACTTCTCTTTTTGGGTGGTTAGAACCACTTTAATTTTCCTGGGGGCCAACTTCTTAATTTGCATGTTACAATTAGGGTTTGAACAATCCGCAAAAGGGGATTTGCTCATTTACAATGCCTGAAATGATCAATCCACAAAAGGGGATTGATCTAATGAATAATACATCAATAATAAATAGAATACTCTTTGCAGTTACAATATTTCAACAATTGTTTCACTAATATCATCACTCCATGTGTAATGTAACTTGATATGTAATTGAAATTTGGAAATTGTTTGTTTTGCATGCATAATGTCATGTATGTTTCTTGTAAGCATAGAGTATCACATTGCATTGTGTCATAGTCATTGAGTATATCATTCATATGTGCATTTAGGTTGCATGTTTTAAGTGAGAGAATCAATACAAATGAGTTTGTTTGTATGGATCGATAATCATATTCTAGATGCCATTTTGTAGTAGTTCGAAGGCGTTGCATCTCAATATCAACTTTCTGTTTGACCTTGAAGTTATCTTTTGTAAGAGCGCTTAGAAAATACAAGGACTCTATGTTTCTGACTGTTGGGTATGTGTTATATTCTTTGCATGAGAAGTAGTGTCTGAGCGTCTACGCCAGGCGCGCAGGGGGGTTAGAGGGGGGTGCAAGGGGGCGGAGCCCCCTGCGCGAGGGTTCGGGGGCAACGCCCCCGAAATTTTTTTCTCTCATCGGGACGACATATTTCCGGGACCACATATTTAGGTGGTTTTTCGGCACATTGTCTTTTTTGCCGATGGTTTTCTATTTCCGGTTAAGGAATTAGGGTTTTGGACTAATCCAGGTCATTAGGTTAGGGTTTTGGATGTCGTTGGCTCCTATATGTATATTGTATTGCAAACAATGTAATACAATGTATGAATATAATATATGCTGGTTTTCCCGGTTTGGGTTTCCAGGTGAAAAATCTATGTGTAATGTTTGTATTTGCCATTGTATCTTTTCTATTCTTTTCTGAATATCAGTTTGTAGTAGATATTGTACAAGGTTAGAATTTACATTTGGTATCAGAGCTTTATTGGCTTCGGGGGGATGCCTTTGTGGTCAAGGGTTTGGCTCAGGACTGTGATAAGCCTTGTTACAGTGGGAGATCTGCGGTATTGTTTTTCAGGTGAAAAGAAATGGCAAGCAATTCGAAGATGGAGATCAAGAAGTTTAATGGGAAAAGCTTTAAGCTGTGGAAGCTCAATATGGAAGATCTTTTGGTGGACAGAGATCAATGGATTGCGGTAGATCCAGGTACTGCACCTATAGGAACTTCTTCATATGACTGGAAAAAGATGGATCAGAAGGCAAAGAGCACAATCCGACTGTGTCTCTCTGATTCAGTATTACTGAATGTGTCAGAGGAAGCTACAGCCAAGGATTTATGGGAAAAGTTGGGGAAGTTGTATCAGTCTAAGTCCCTGGTAAATAAACTATTCCTGAGAAAGAAGCTGTATAACTTGAGGATGAGAGATGGAGACTCAGTGGCAGAGCATTTGAACGCCTTCAATACTGTGGTAAGTCAGTTAGTATCTGTTGAGATTAAAATTTCAGATGAAGATAAATGTATCAGTTTGTTGTGTTCTTTACCAGACTCGTGGCATAGTCTAGTTGTGGCCATAGGTAGTAATACAACTTCTTTGAAGTTTGAAGAAGTGGTCTCATCCTTATTGTCGGAAGAGATGAGACGAAAGAATATCGAAGGACATAGCACAGACGCATTATTTGCAAGAGGATATTCCCAAGAAAGAAATATATCTAATTTCTCAAGTGGGAAATCTAAGTCTAAGGGTAGATCTAAATCTCGTGGAAAGTTTGGAAGGGTATGTTGGAGGTGTGGAAAAGAAGGGCACTACAAGAATCAGTGTAGATCCAAAGTTGAGAAAAAGAAGGGATCTGAAGAATCTTCTTCTACAGAAGAAAAGACCTTCAAGGAAGAAGGAGGGGATGTGTACTTGGCCTCTTCAAGCACACATGCAGATCATGAGGCATGGTTGATTGACTC
>ML780754.1:266502-293703 GCA_009831015.1 Picea engelmannii
ACAAGCGGGTATGTGTTTAACCTATTTGGAGGAGCAATAAGTTGGATGAGCAAAAGACAGGCTGTAGTGGCACTTTCAACTACAGAATCTGAATACATGGCAGCTACTCATGCAAGTAAGGAAGCAGTATGGTTACAAAGATTATGTTCAGGTATTGGGTTGGTACAAGAAGATGTAAGGATAGAATGTGACAGTTAGAGTGCAATTTTCTTGGCAAAGAACCCTACTTATCATTCAAAGACAAAGCACATTGATGTTCAATATCATTTTGTGAGAGACATGATTAAAGAAAAGAAAGTATCACCGATGAAGGTGGACACTTTGAAGAATGTTGCAGATCCATTAACAAAATCTGTAAGCACTGAGAAGTTCTCTTGGTGTAGAGGATCCATGGGCATTTCTACCCTGGATTGTTGACTATCTAACCCTGTAACCCCCTGTGTGCAAAGAAAACAACAAGTGGGAGAATGTTGGGTATGTGTTATATTCTTTGCACGAGAAGTAGTTTCTGAGCGTCTGCGCCGAGCACGCAGGGGGGTTAGAGGGGGTGGAGCCCCCCGCGCGGGGGTTCGGGGGAAGCGCCCCCGAATTTTTTTTTTGCACCGGGACAACATATTTTCGGGACCACATGATATTTAGGTGGTTTTTCGGCACATGGTTTTTTTTACGGATGGTTTTCTATTTCAGGTTAAGGAATTAGGGTTTTGGACTAATCCAGGTCATTGGGTTAGGGTTTTGGATGCCGCTGGCTCCTATATGTATATTGTATTGTAAACAATGTAACGCAATGTATGAATATAATATATGTTGGTTTTCCCGATTTGGGTTTCCAGGTAATGTTTGTATTTGCCATTGTATCTTTTCTGTTCTTTTCTGAATATCAGTTTGTAGTAGATATTGTACAAGGTTAGAATTTACACTAACATGGGATAGAGTTGTGTATACAAGTCCATGTATTCATATTCTAGCAGGGTCGAAGACAACACTATCAAGTGTTAGGCCTTTTGATATGTGAATTGTACATGCACATGCAATTTGAATTGGAAATTGCTTTTGAATCTTTACCTGACCTGTCTTTGTTGATGTTGATATTGGTTTTGATATTCACAATACAGGTGTCCAATCGTGTGAAGTGTTTGTATTATATAGATATGCTAACTTGTTGGCTTGTCAGTGCCCAATTTGTGGGTCATGGAACTTAACCCATAAGACATCAAATTCATCTTTGTTGGTATATTCTTTGAGTATCCCATCTGCACCATTGACTAGACCATCTTGTGAGTCATAGTTGCAAGCATATATTTCAACTAGCATGCCTGATTTCAGGACAATTTGCAAAGGTAAAGTAGTTGTATGTTGATGACACGGTACATTGTCAATGTTGTCTTCTTCTAGGTCAATTGCATTGACAATGATTTCATCACCAGGTATCAGTGATAACATGTACTTGTTATGCACTGCAACATCCTTGTTTTTGTAGAATAGGTAAGGGAAGGTTGGGTCTGTCGGTGATGGTCGCATGCAACTTGAATTGATATATGATAAGTCATCACGTGTTTGGTTGTTTGTTCGCATTCTATTTAGAATTGCAATAAAGTATTCATTTTTCTGGCGCATTGTAGTATGCAGTTTGAAGCATTTTATGTTGTCTTTCCAAAATTCATGTGTCGTTGTTTGCATGTTGATCATAGGCTATTCAAATATCAAAGAATCTTGTATGGGTTGTGCTTGGTAAAAATCCCCACAGAATACCATATCAATGTTCCCAAATTATTTGGTTTGGACATGTTTTATGTTTCTTAGACGATTGTCAATGGAATATAAGAAGCGACTTCCAATCAAGGAGGCTTCATCTATGAAGACAAGTTGTAGTTCATCAAAAAGCTTTGACAAGGTATCCAACGCTTATTTTCCAAGTGGAAGAAATTGTGACTTGTTAAAAGGCATCAACAAGGCAGAGTGGACTGTCATTCCACCTGCATTATATGAAGCTTTTCCTGTATATGAAAGTATCAGTCCCTTTGGTTTCAGAGGGTCACTCATAGTGTTTGAATCATAGATTTGTATAAGCATTTGGAATAGTGCCTTCGATGTGAATGTATTGCCTGCTCCTACACCACCTGTAAGGAACAAGTGCACACGAGTGTGTATGTCTAAGTGTTTCTTCATTGCAATATCCTTTATGATTGCTTGCTGTTCTCGATTCAACAACCATCTAATTCTATAGTATTCATCGTTTTCGACATAGAAAGGATGGTCTGTTACTTTAAACCCAAGATTGATACGTTTTTCATAGGTAGGTTCTCAAGGGTAAGGCAAATCTGCTTGCAAATCATAGGCTTCATGGTGAGTTGTAGTTTTTTTATGCTTTGTTGATATGTCATCAATATTGGCATGGGTTTCTAGTTCGTCAAGTGCACTTTCTAAATCACCCCATGTTGGGTTGATGTTGTACATAAATATAGCCTTATTGGATTGTATTGTAACCTCATATAGAGTATATGCAGCTTCCCATGCAAGCAAGTTATGTTTTAGTGTGTCTTCATTGTGATCGAATGGAACGTACAAAAATAGTTTCTCTCTACAAAAGTTTTCATAGTCGATGTGTTTGTTGTATTTGACAAAGCGTACTATGTTTTGTTTTTTTCTTTTTGATATATTTGTACCATTTTTTTTGTAATACGATACAAATTATGCAAGGCAGATATGCTTAATGGTAGATGGACATTGGAGGTAGTAATCAATAATAGAGTGACATATCACATCCTCTGAATTATTAATCTCTTGCTTTAGAAGGACTCATGGCTTAAGAATGAAAGTGTGTGTGTCAGGAGAAGATGTGTTTATGAAGACACATTTTCTTGAAATACAATTCAAAGTTAGGGAAAGTGCAATGTGGACTGCTTGCTGAGAAGGCATTTGTTGGAGATTAAGTAATGTATTTCCAAGCGTACGTATCATTTGAATAACATCAATTCGACTTTTTTCATGTTCTTTGCATATTCTCTGAAATTCATTTGTCATAGATTTTTCAACCTTCATCATGTATGAAGTACAATATGATGTTGCATCATATGCGTTGAGGACATACTGCGCATCTGTATTTGCATTCCACATAACTGGCATGTCCTTGGAGAAACTGTTATTCCAAATATGCGAAGGTTTTGGTTTTAGGAAAACTGTTGGTTGCTTAAGTGTATATTGTATAATTTGGATGTACTCATGTTCAGTTAGCTTTAGTTGCACTAAAAATTCATTGAAGGTCATTAAGTCATCAAATTCTACTTGTTCCAGAAATGTGAACAAATATTTTGATTTGTCGATCAAAATATTGTCCCCCAAAGTAAGTGGTTCAATAATTCTTGTCATTCTCATCGACGGCATAGGGAAGTTGTATCTGCAATGTGATTTTTTTTTATTTTTTACAGCTTCTTGTATGGTAATGCCTATGAAATTTGGCAAGTTCTCAAACCAAATGATGTGTGTTGCATGTTACATACTTGTCCAGAAACCGCTCGATCTCTAAGTTGTTGTCATTTCCATACATCGATGCATCTTTTACCCATATTAGTGTGTGTTCATGTTCACTGCCTCTATTTTGGAACTCAGTTACAAAATAGTAGTCCGACATTCTTTTGAAGAATGTTTCTTCATGACATATCAATTTCCTCAAAGCATTCACTCTATGTTTGTAGTAACGAGTACATGTCACTGGGTCTTTTCTTATGAGGTAGTCAATGTCATAATTTTTCAATGTTTCAGTTTGTTTTTTCTTTTTCCTGCTCCTATATAATGTAGACAATGTAGTCAACAATGGATTCCAACGATGCTCTACACTTTTAAAAGTGATGAAAAATATTGCAGGCCCCAATTGTCAGATCATTGCGAATATAGTTTTCAGGTAGTCAGGGGAGATGCGAATGTTTTTGACATCTATGTATCCAATATCAGATTTCAGGATTTTCTCCAGATTTTCTTTGTACTTGACATCTCTGGATAATGCCTTTCTTCCTCGTAACTGACCTTTTCTTAATCGCACCCAAATGCAAGAGATAACTTTCTCAATTATTATTCGCATTGTTTTGAAAAACAAATTTGTTGTGTGATAGGAGAAGTCACCACTTGAATGTAGCAATTCCCATTGTACTATTTTTTGGTAGCTGAATCATTATGTGATGTCACTGTCATGCGGGTCTCCATATAAAAATGTTGGGAATTTCATTTCCTCTGCGAATTTTTCCTTGAAAATCCCAAGTGGACGTTGTCCTTCAACAGGTGCAATTTTGACGATCTTGTCTTGCAAGTCATGAATGCGTTGTGACTCAGTGAATCCATGTATCAATGTTTCAGTAGGTCTTTCATTCTTTGATTCATCATCTGTATCAATTTCACTAGTAGTGGAAAAAGTCTGTGTAGAGTTCTCATTGCCTTGTTCAAGAACATGGTTCCATTCCTCATTTATAAATATGTTGAGTGCCTTGTATAGTGTTTTGGAACATAATTCTTTCAATTCTTTCATGATAATTTGCACATGCACTCTACCTATTTCGTATGCATTTTTGTATTGCATACGCCTTTTGAGCACTACAACAATTGTCATTGTTTCATTCATGAATTTTGGCAGCGCTTTTTGGACAACGTCTAGTTGGACAAGAACGTTAATAACTAAACTTGTTAAGCCCATTTGGGATCGTTTATAGCCCAGGATCTGTTTTGTGCAAATGCAATTCGTAGAGACACAAGCCTCTCCTTAAATTCTGTAAGTGTACTTACATCTGGTAGTGGTGTGTTACATCTTATTTGGTCAGGCATTGCAAACTGTGGCAATTTTCCATTTTGGAGTGACCTTTTGCATGGAAGACATAGTTTTCTATTGGAGAATGTTCTATCAGTTAGTGTCAAGCTGACGTATTCTCTTTGCAAATCAAGGGTGAAACACTTAATGTTCTTTGTGAAATTCAATTCCTCGCAAATTGCACATGCAATGCTAGGGGTGTCTTCAATTTGTTTCATATAGATTTGCTTTGCATCTCTTTTTCCTATATGGGAATGCATAGCAGTTGTTCATTGTTTTTCAATGCTAGCATTGCACAGTGCTTGATTTAATTTACGACACGTGATTTTTCCCCCTATGTCAATATCAAGACCACTTTGGGATATGTAGTTGCATTTGTTTCTTTCACGTATGTTTTTTTTCAACATGTGGTAGGTCAACTTATGGATGTCACTTGAAACTAGTCTCACTTGTGGACAAGGCATGTTGAAGATGGAACTGAAATGTGTTAAGAGCATTGCTTCCTCACCATGTTGATGTTGCAAATCATGATGGTATTTGTCATTGATGCTTTGATGTTTGTGTTCCGTAGGAAGTGTGTAAATGCGATAGTGTTGTGCACGCACAACCTTTTTCAGGTTGTGATATGTTAGTTTGTATTTCTTGCTTGGGATCGCTATCACATCATGATGATCAATCGTACATTTCAGATGTTTAGAAGGAAGTGCACTAATGTATTCATGTCTTCCACGTATGACCTTTTTCAAATTGTGATAAGTTAGTTTACGTTTTTTTCTTAAGATCTCTATGAGATGATCACATATGGGATCAAGTAAAAGGTTGTGATATGTTAGTTTATTTTTCTTGCTTGGGCTCGATATCACATCGTGATGATCAGTCGAACATTTCAGATGTTTATAAGGAAGTACACTAATGTATTCATGTCTTCCACGTATTACCTTTTTCAAATTGTGATAAGCTAGTTTACATTGTTTACTTAATCTCTCTATGAGATGATCGCATTTGGGATCAGTTTCACCGTGACTAGATAGAATACAATGCTTACATAGACTTGATGCGGTTTGGCTAGCAGGAGCAGTGAATCTTGAACTGAAATAATTTCTTATCAAAGGTTGATAGTGGATGTGTGGTGTATCTATTTTGAATGATATGATGTCAATTATCTTAGAGTAGTTAGACTCGATAGAGAGAAAATGGACATAACCATAAACAAGGGCTAACCAAACTTGGATATTTACTTTGAATATGATAGATTTCCATTGTAAACAAAATGCCCCACCTTATATATTTCCTTTCTCATATGGAATTGCCATATGTATAAGATATTGTTGCAAACTTTCAAGTGTTGGCATACTTTGTATAAGATCAGTTGGAAGGTGTTCATGCAAGCAGTCAAGTGCATGTTGAATCTTGCCTATAATCACATTGCAAAAGGATTGCATAATGTAAAGGTGCAGTGAGTGGACATCAAAGTCTGTTGTGACCAAATAGCGAATTGCATTGAATAGACTATCTCCACAATTTGATGTACTGGTTGTTGCTACGTCTAATCCATGGGAGTGTATGCTATGCATAATTCGTTTGCAATATGATTGAAGGTCTTTGCAGGTGAGGGAAAAATAAATATTAGATCCTCCAAGACTGCGCATGGATAATTTTTTATAGAGCAATGGTTCGTAATGACCACTAAGAGGATTGACATCATGGAACAAGATGCAATATGGATCTCTAGATGCAGTTTTGTTGAATAGTAGATATCTTGTCTTTCTTGTTAATGGCCAAATTCCAATTGATATATTTATCCACTTAGCTAACCACCATATACAAAATGTGTCTCCCCATAGTCCTCTCTCATGTGGAGGTAGGATTGTAGATGTAGATAATCGCATCTTGGAAAGATACGTATTGACATCATGAATCCCATGCAACTAATAAAGAAAATCAGATGCCAATTCATATTGATACGACTCTAATGCCTCAAGGTTTCCAATGTCTAAGCAGGCCAAGAAATGATCTATCAGTCTATTGCGTAGCTCAGTTGAGGAATAATGGAAGTGCAATAGAACTTGAAATGCATCAAAGAGACAATCTCTTGCAGTATATGAAAATGCATCTGATTTGAAAAGGTCATTGTTACGCAATACTTGGTCGATGTTGTCATGTACAGTGGATTGTGCATCTATTTGATAACACTCAACATCTATTACTCTTCCATCTTTTAAATTGTGTTTTTCAAGATGTTTCTTAATTATGTGTAGATAATATGCAAGTAGCACAAAAGATAAGTATAGGTTCGTGAGTGCACACCTAGTTTGTTGTGTCTTATTCAACCTTGTTGGACTCAACTTCAGTACTTTGTAGTTGCTATAGAATATGACAAAGAAGCAAAGCAGTAGCAAGTGTTTGAGTATATAGAAGAGATAATGCAAATAAAACAATATTATAAACCAACATCCTGTTTAGTATAAAGAACAAAATATGTAAAAAGTACTAAATTTCCAATGTAAATTCAGAACAGAGAAACTGCATAGTCCATTCATAAAATCTGCATAGTGCTAAGGATGAAATTTCAATAAATATTTTGTTTTGATGAATCATGACTATTTGGTAGGTAACTAAAAAAGTACATCACTGTATATATTCCATCATTACATCAAAGAAACTAAACCATTATATCTGCAGCGAATGTAAAACAATATCAATTCGGAGTTGATCAAGTTTGAATTGGCTAACTATGTGTTATCACTGTAAAAATGTTCATATGGAATCCCAGCCTCAGGGCTTAGCAGGAGGCTAAGTTAGTATGGAGGAGCAATAGACTAGCGGACGATGCCATATCTAGCAGACAAGCTAAATATAGGGGAAAGGCGAAGTTGATGGGACTCGATGGGTCGTGGATCGTGGGCGTTGATGATCAACAGTCGTAGGACATATCGGGCGGAGAAATAGCATGTCGATTAATATCTTGGACGCAAGCCGATATGAATACAGTGGTTTTGTTTCAAGGGCACATGGCACCACCAGATACATATCGGGGGGAAAAGCAAGTAAGCTTGAAACCACCCAAGCCCACCCCGATGTCACGTGTCAAAAAATGATTAGATATGTCACGTCCAAGGATCGCATGTGGAAAGGGAAATTTGACGGCCCATCAAATCACCTCAAGACACTTGTTTGGGTACTTTTCATCCGTGCGAGGTCGGGTAAGCGCCGCCAGAAAATTTATTCGAAGGCTCATCATTTGAAATTGATAGACGAGCACGATAAGGCATTGTCCTTGCTAGTACTTTCATCAAGAACCTATGATTGGCACTCAATGATGATTGTCATTCAAAACATGGATGATATTACTCTGTTTTGGGCGATTAACATTTCATTCCTGAACGGGGTAATCACAAACCAAATCATCTTTCCAATTCCTACAGCTAAGGGAGATAAGCTCGTGATTTCTGGAAAGACAGAGAGAATGGATAAGACATACCAAGCAGCCTTCAGTGAACCGAGATATTCAAAAAATATAAAAAATTCATCAATGAAGAAGAAAGAAAAGCTTGCAGCACAGATACTAGCAACGAAATTTCACAGGAAGCCTGCAGAGGAGACAAGAACAGATAAAGAAGTAAGATTAAATCCCATCATGAAGGATTTAATCATCAACGAATACGCAGATGAGTGCCACACGCAATATTTCAAAAGGAAAAGGAGCAAGCAACAGAAGACAGAGGTTAAAGCTGAAATAGTTGAAAGTGTTGGAGAAAACCAGCCTGCTTGACTTGACACTTTAAAGGAAGAAATTGCTAATCTGAAATAGATTTCAGGCTAAATTCAATATGTTTCAGAGAATTTTGTAATGATACAAACATGTGGAATTCAAGGTGAAAATCTTGAATATGTCAGTTTTTTATTATAACGTCCTGTAAAAAATAGGATTTAGTTGTTGTACATTACTCCTTCTTGGTAACAGATGTCTATTTTTGGAACTTTGGGGAAGATGATTCGTTTTGAATCTCGAATGTAATTTATCTATATATATTATCAAAAAAAAAAATGAATGGTTGGACTTACGGGAGAGGGGCTTGCCCCCATAGCAGGAGGACTTTGTAATTTTCTAGGGCTGAAACTGAATATACATGCAGAAGCTTTTTGAATTCTCTATGAAAAGATTCTAATGGGGGTGATATGAGTCTTGTCTCCTTTCATTGTATGTATTTCCTGTGATTCTTTAATTCCATTTGCATTGTATTCTATTTAAATTGGATAGTTAAAAGCTCAGAATTCATCTTATGATGCTCTCAGCTTAAGCAATTTAAACTGTGTGTGTTTCTTCTTAACTAATTCAAAATTAATTGCAGTAATGCTCCGATGCAATTATTTGTTTTCTCCTTTCCTCCTACACCCTTCTTAAATATTATTTACAACTCATATTCATTGCCTCATTTATCCTTTATCCTCTGGAGAGTTCTACGGGCTAGTCATTGTTTTCAATCACTTCCAGAATTTCGACTCCATAGCCCTAAGTGTCCCTCCCCTTCCTATCCAACAATTTTATAAAAGACCCCAAAACAAACTAAATCTAGCCATTGATTTTCCAAAGAAATATCAAGTGACATGAGAGATCCCTCTCTGAGTTGAGCAGGCTAGTTCCCAACTTTGAAGTTGGTTGAAACAGTTACATCTGTCGTTTGTCTATCAACCGGAAAATTTTTACAGAGTGCTAACATTTTGGCGTCGTTGTCAGGGACCGAAGGTGAAATCTTCCCTGAGAGAAATGACCAATTTCATATCGGAGTATTGATGGTGAAGAGTATTCAGACATAGAAAGGTTGTACATCATTCCCCTGGCGACTCCATTTTCAAGAATCTAGAATTCAAAATTTTGATGGTGAATCCATTGTCCAAAGACTCAGTGGCCTGAAGATTTTATTGGCAAATCCACTCAAGCTTCAAATTTGATTTAGAGACTCCAGTGGAAGATGAGATCCCTTGACATAGGTATGAAAGGACATCATGGGAGAAAACAAGTACCCAAAGTTGAGTTTTTTCCAAGACATAATATTTTTTGTTATTAATTACCTTTTGTCCTTTCCTGAACATGCTAAACAATTTTTTCTTCACCTGTTGCATGAAAATGGTGATCATGATAATATTGAAATTGTATATTCTCCTCTTAAAGTTATACAGATATATCCTCAGTTTATCACTGATTTTGATAAAAATCTCCCATGTGATCCATGTGATAACCATGACCAAGTTGATGAGCCTCGTGAAACCAAGGCTGATATTTCACCTCCTATACTTGATCCAACACCCTCCAAGACTCAGCATATATACAGACCCTTAAAATTACCTTATATCCTTCATGATTTTCCTCCAAAGCACTATAAGTACCTACCTGTGTTTGATGGGGAACCTGATGCCATCACAGCTAAAAAACACATCCAAGGGTTTGAGCATTTTATAGATTTGTTTGAGATTGACCATGATGATGTTTGTATGGGGGATTTCTCTCAATACTTGAAAGGAGATACAAAAGAATGGTTTAGACATTTGAAGCCAGAGACCATTGGCTCATGGGAAAAATTGAAGAGTGGTTTTTCGAGGTTCTGGGGTAAGAAGAAATCTCTAAACCTCCAGCTTATAGAATTTTATGCCTTGAAAGGACAAAGAAATGAGACTATTTCCACTTTCAATAGAAGGTTTTCCAGTATTTATTATGATCTTCCCAAAGAAATTCAACCCATTGAAGTTGCTGCCATGCTCCAGTATGCCACTGCTCTTCACCCAGATCTGGATTTCCTCTTGATGGAAAGAAGACCTGAGACCTTACAACAAATGTTCAATGATGCTCAGGAGATTCAACACAATATCCTAGCATGTGAACAGATTCAGAGTGAAGAGTTGGGTGTTCCAGGACATGATAATGAATATGAACAAAGAACATTTGACTGGAATCTTGGGCATAAAATTGATGATATCATAGGTCCTCTTGAAGTTTTGAATGAAAACGATTTTGAAAAGGATTATATCCCACTTATTGAAAGAGAAGGTGCTTATGTAGTCTCTGATCCACCCCATGAAAATCATGGAGCTAATTGTTTCATATATTCAGTTGTAGACAACCAAGAAGATGGGTTTGCAGATCAGTTTGTTGAGGAACAGGTTGATACTCCAAGTTTTTTCTTGCTAGATGACATCTCAGATGTTGTTGATTTGCCTATATATGATGAATATAATGATGATTATGATGTTGAATTCTTAGAACAACTAACTGCATGTTCTCTTCCTAAAAATGTTCCTTTGCAGCAATATAGTGAGAGAAATCATCCTACATATCACAATTACAAGGAAGAAAGTATTGAAACAGCTGAAGGAAATTATTTACCTTTATGCTTTCCTTCATTTAAATGTTTGAGAGAAAATTATAAGATCATCATTGAATAAAAATAACGTGTGATGATGCCAAATCACACTGATTCACAGAGACAATTTGACAAGGAATTGCAGAAATTGGTCAAAGAGGAATCTGAAAAGAAGTGTGTTCAACAACCTAGAGAAATGGAAAGATGTGCATATGACAGGAGTAAAGAAAATGAAGAATATTTTGACTCAGATATCCTGCAAGATTTCCAGGAAGACAAAGTGTTTCAAAGTTGTCTTTCTTCCTCTATGAATAAGGTGTTTGTTCAATTTCTAAGTGGCCTAGACAGAGATGAGGATTCTGAAACTGTATATATGGAAACTTCAAGCAGTGAAAAAAGAAATGACATAGATTTTTAGGAAGACAACAAAACATTGTATGCCACTTTTCAAGCAGAAATGAAAGAAAATAAAGAGGCAGTTGTTTTATTTAATTCACTTGAAAATCATGGTTTTGAGGAAGCATCCATGAGAACTCTGGAATGTGAAATAGTTCATGTTGTCATATTTCCATACTTGCAAGAATATTATGAACAGGAACTTATTCCCCTTCATTCATCTACAAGCCAAGATGACAGTCCTCAAGCAAATTCCCTGAAGGTTAATAAAACCAAACCAAAATTGTTTGACGAACAAGAGGATAGTCTTGATACACATAATATGGCTGCCATATCTGAAAATGTTCAAGGATGTATGAATGTTTTGGTTGATAGGCATGGAAGAGTAAAAAAACCTATTGTTGCCATTCCATTTGAAAATATTCTCAGCACAGAAGAAATAGAGCAAAGACAACAAACGCTTATGAAAGAGGCTTGTCTTTCTATGTTCGTTCATCAAGAAGAAATGATTTTGCATGATCCTGTGGCATGCTATATGGAAAATTCTAACGATCAAAATTTAAGGCTTATGATGGATTGTAAGCTCAGAGACGAAGATAATGGCAAATCAACATCAATATGGGATATGGGTTGTTTTACACCAGTGGTTTCTTCTCAGCTAGTGATGACTTCTGATTCAGAAGGGTGTTACCCTCAGTAGTCTAAGAAGATTTTTCAGCCTCTTGATGGAAATCAACAGAGTAAATCACATGAAAGAAAGAATACAGTGGAAAAAGTGAAACATGACTACAGTCTCATGCATATGTTGGAAGATCAATTTGCAGTTTTACTAGAAAAAATAAATAGTCCCAATATTTTTGAAATTCTAAGATTCAAATTTGTATATAACTTCTCAAATGAGTTGTTAGTAAACAAGCTTTGGAGAAATCATGTGCAAAGTAAACAAACATTAGATGAAATGCTGGGATGGTTGCATTGGCATTTTGATTTCACTTGACTGGCAAAACATTTGAGTAGTTAGAGTAGGTAGGTGTAAATAAGTTTGACGATCAAGCATTTTCAAGTTTAGATTCCCAAATAAAGCATTCAATCTCTAGGTCAAAGCATGGCACACACCTGTTGTGAGAGAAGCTCCAATGGATAAGGCACAGGGTCTACTATTCTTTGTTACCTCGCAGGGAGGATAACATCCCCAATTGGAGCCCATGTTATCACTGTAAAAAATTTCATATGGAGTCCCAGCCTTGGGACTTAACAGGAGGCTAAGTCAGTATGGAGGAGCGATAGACTAGCAGACGATTCCATATCTAGTGGACAGGCTAAATATAGGGGAAAGGCAAAGTCGAGGGGACCCGATGGGCCATGGATCATGGGTGTTGATGATCAATGGTCATAGGACATATCGGGCGGAGAAATAGTGTTTCAGTTAATCTCTTGGAGGCGGGCCGATATGAATACCATGGTTTCGTTTCAAGGGAACGTGGCGCCACCAGATACATATCGGGGGGGAAAACATGTAATCTTGAAAACACCCAAGTCCACCCCGATGTCACGTGTCAGAAAATGATTAGATATGTCATGTCCAAGGATCGCATGTGGAAAGGGAAAGTTTATGTCCCGTCAAATCACCTCAAGACACTTGTTTGTGTACTTTTCGTCCGTGCGAGGTTGGGTAAGTGTCGCCAGAAAACTTATTCGAAGGCTCATCATTTGAAATTGATAGCCAAGCGTGATAAGTCGTTTTCCTTGCTAGTACTTTTGTCAGGAACCTATGATTAGCACTCAATGATGATTATCATTCAAAACATGGATGATATTACTCTTTTTTGGGCGATTAACGTTTCATTCTTGAACGTGGTAATCAAAAACCGAATCATCTTTCCAATTTCTGTACAGCTAAGAGAGATAAGCTCATGCTTTCTGGAAATCCAGAGAGAATGGATAATATAGAACAAGAAACCTCTAGCGAACCGATATATTCAAATAATATAACAAATTCATCAGCGAAGAAGAAAGAAAACCTTGCAGCACGGATACTGGCAATGAAATTTCACATGAAGCCTGCAGAGGAGACATGAGCAGATAAAGAGGTCAGATTAAATCCCATCATGAAGGATTTAATAATCAATGGATACGCAGATGAGCACCACATGCAAGCTGTCAAAAGGAAAAGGAGAAAGCAACAGAAGACAGAGGTTAAAGATGAAATAGTTGAAAGTGTTGGAGAAAACCAACCTACTTGGCTTGACACTTTAAAGGAAGAAATTGCTAATCTGAAATAGATTTCAGGCTAAATTAAATATGTTTCAGAGAATTTTGTAATGATACAGACATGTGGCATTCAAGGTGAAAATATCGAATATGTCAGTTTTTTATTATAACGTCCACTAGAAAATATGATTTAGTTGTTGTACGTTACTCCTCCTTGGTAACGAATGTGTATTTTTGGAACTTTGGGGAAGATGATTCGTTTTGAATCGTGGATGTAATTTATCTATATATATTATCAAAAAGATAAATGAATGGTTGGACTTATGGGAGAGGGGCCTACCCCCATAGCAGGAGGGCTTTGTAATTTTCTGGGGCTGAAACCGAATATACATGCAAAAGCTTTTTGAATTCTCTATGAAAAGATTCTAATGGTGGTGATATGAGTCTTGTCTCCTTTCATTGTATGTATTTCCTATGATTCTTTAATTCCATTTGCACTATCTTCTGTTTAAATTGGATAGTTAAAAGCTCAGAATTCATCTTATGATGCTCTCGGCTTAAGAAATTTAAACTGTGTGTGTTTCTTCTTAACTAATTCAAAATTAATTTCAGTAATGCTCTGATGCAGTTATTTGTTTTGTCTTTCCTCCTACACCCTGCTTAAATATGATTTACAACTCAGATTCATTGCCTCATTTAGCCTTTATCCTCTGGAGAGTTCTATCGGCTAGTCATTGTTTTCATTCACTTCCAGAATTTCGACTCCATAGCCCTAAGTGTCCCTCCCCTTCCTAACCAACAATTTTATAAAATCCCCCAAAACAAACTAAATCTAGCCATTGATTTCCCAAAGAAATATCAAGTGACACGAGAGATCCCTCTCTGAGTTGAGCAGGCTAGTGCCCAGCTCTGAAGTTGGTTGAAACAGTTACCTATGTGGTTTGTCTATCAGCCCGACAAAATTTACAGAGTGCTAACACTATGAAGAACTAAAGAACATGTGATAACAAATTTAAAACAATATAGATGAACTGAATTTTAAAAAATACTATTAAAACAATTTAAAAGAATATTTGAATTGTGACCATTGATAAGATGTTGATCTATTTTAGGTAGAGAGACGCAGAGCCCAAGACTGGCCTTATGTTCAATAGAAGAGAGCACTACATCAACAACCAATTGGTGAGGGACAATGGGACAAGTAAATCCATGGGAGTGCATGGTAAATCCTGATGAGCCCAAGACTGGCCTTATGTTGTTGCTACGTATAATCGATGGGAGTGAATGCTATGCATAATTCGTTATCGGTGACTTTACTCTCATTCTTCGATAGCGTAATTACTTATATAATAGAATGTTATGCAAAGCAGTCAATATGCACACGTTAAGTAGCATTTTATTATGGCCACCACATGCCAGTAACATCTGTTATTAAATCTACCAGGTAATATTGTTGGCTTGCTGCAAAATTGAGGTTTATCAGTCCTACCTCCGAGTGGCTGCACTTTTTTAACATGGTTTCCTTCCATAGAATATTTTTTACGAAATTTAGTTTGAGTTGTAAGCATTTAATTTGAAAAGTCAGCTTTAAGGTCATGGTGTATTGGAGACTGAAACATCATAACATTGAATGAGAAGTGTTCGCTTATCTACAATACATGGGCTGCAATCTCGTCATCGTGGATGCAAAATTGAGGTCTATGCTCAAAAGAAGTCAAAAGAAAAAGAAAATAAACTGTTGCGGAAAGAGAGGCCCAGGTTGCATACTGCAGCTGCTTCAGTTTTCTCCAAGAAACTCCTTGGTATTGTGGAAGATGATTTTGAGAAGTTATGCGCCTCCTTGGAAATAGAAAGGTTAAGAATTCTTTCTGATCAAATGGGCCAGAAAGGAGAACTTGAGCGAGCTCAACTATTGAGGGATGCATTAGCTAGTGATGCTGGTGGGACCAAGTCAATTGAGAAATCTGTACCGCAGAATGATACTGTACAGGGGCACAACGTCAGTCAAGGGCTACAAGGACATGCTAAGGCAAAAATACTGCTTAACTGTTATGAGAAGAAAGAAAAGCACTGGAGCAGAGAGGAGATTGAGAGATTGACTTGTTACGTAAAGGAGTGCAAAAGTATCCCAAGGGAACCTCACAAAGGTGGGAAGTAATTGCAAATTATATTGGTACCGGGAGGACAGTGGAAGATATTTTGAACGCTATAAACACTGTTCTTTTTCAGAAGCCTGATACTGCAAACTCATTTGATTCTTTCCTTGAAATAAGAAAGAATGAAAATCCAATTACGTCCCCTTTGACAACTAGAGACGAAGTCGGAGACAACCCTACAAATGGGTGTGTCGCTGGTACAATTGTTAGGGAGAAAGAAAGAGTGTAACTGAGCAGAAAGCGAGTGGTGGGAGCAATTGGAGGGCTGATGGAAAAGGGCTATCTGGTGGTGGAAGTATCCAGTCAATTGCAAATGGATCAGTGGAAGGCAATGGCCAGGATGCTTGGTCTGTTGTTCAAGAAAGAGCTCTTATTTATGCGCATGGTAGGAAAAATTGGAATTATTGTCTAAACCAACTTTAATACATGTACTCATCAAATGGTAGGAAAAAATGGAATTATTGTCTAAACCATGCATCTACCCAATCAATTACCTAACAACTTCATGGACCAGTGACTTTGAAAACAAGAATAAAATAGTCTTAATGCCAAAATTATGTGAAAAAATCCAAGCATATGCACAGGAAAACAATAACTAAAAGAGTCGCTCAACTCTTAAACGAAAGATATAACTCTGCATAAATATCCTGAAACCACCAAAATAAACTAGAAGATATATTTAAATTTTATAGGCTAGAAAGGAAAATGTTTGTGACTCTATTTTTTTAAGAATTAAAGTACAGAGTTCCCGGGATTTTATCGATAGATTTATCATATAAATAACAGTGGGTTTTCTCTTATTTAGAACTGAAACTTACCAGTGACATTCGGGGCCTAAATTATTTACATGCCAATCAAACAACTATTAGTTCAATAATACTTGTCAAGCCAACCTGATGATGACTTTTAAATTGTTATTGTATGGCTGAGAAAGCATAACCCCAGCCCATAATTTGCTGAGCACCAAGAGAACCATGAAAAGACTTGAATATTGTTAAATTACAGACAGTGCCTATATTGAGCTTTGGTCTTAGTCCATCTATTCTTAAATAGAAAAAAACTCAAATTAGTAGTGCAAATTTAAACAATAGGACTTAGTTCATGTGCAGAAAGTTTGCACGTAGTAGGAAAGGTTAAGTCAAACACCCATGAAGCATTAGGGCACCATAAATACCAAATAGTATAATTCATTATCTACTTGTAAACAATGCACCTGTTTACAGAGACAAAGCATTGATTGTGAGAAATATATATAGTGACCTCTTTTGGACTATTTGCAAGGTCCATTTGTTGAACCTAACAAGGATATTGTGAAATTCATCACAAACTACCCCATTTCTAAAGCAATTTCTTATGGTTTCCAAATGCAGCCACTGAAACATGAAAGTAGAAAAGACACGGTATGCCTATAAATTCATCATGGTGAGGCATATTATTGATATCAAACAAGCAATGCCGGCTATGGTTGTTAATTACATATATATTATATAGAGGGGGGTGGAATGAGAGAAGGAAATAATGATTTAGAAGCTTGTTGCATATCAGTATTGATGGAGCAAGATTGTTATTAGCTTCACAAAACCTTTGGTTTCTTTGATTAGGACAAGAACCATAGACATTATTTATTTGGTATAGGTGTACAAGGATATGGAAAACATGATTGGGAACAAAATTGATAAAATAACAAAGTAAAATGAAATCCAAAAATCTTCTAGACAAATTTTATTGATCTCGGAGGTAACAGGGGCATTCAAATTATCTGAACTGTCACTGATTAATGAAGCTCCAAACCTACAAAGTTCAAACACTATCCTCAATTAGTCCAATGGTCTAGGGTTTCAAAAGTATAATTGAATCAATGCCAACTATTATGTGCCAGCACCGAAGCGTGTTAAGAGAACTAAACTCTGAAAAATCTGAAATTTAAAATTTGGAACTAGATCTGAGAATCTGGATACTAACGCAAACCTAAATTAGGAAACTTACAAGGTAATTAACTGCAACAAAATTCAACAATTTGTAAGATTACTAATAGCAGGGAGATGAAGGAACTAACAGGTTGTAGAGGAGGGTACCAGGGGCATACTGTGGAGGAGGATTTGAAAAATTGGATCTAGAATCAAGAGCCTAAATCCTATAGAGCTCTTCCTTTTGCGACTTCTTGATTCATATGGTTAGCTAGAAATGTTGATATATTTCAAAAGAGATACATCCCTCCATTTCAATGCGCATGTCAAATTAGATATCTACTTGGAAGAATAAAAATACACCAAAAGACACAAAAACCCAGGATATTGAAGCAACCTCAAATTAATAAGTCAGGATTTTGGGGCTACTTTGATGGTGCTAGCCAAGATCAAGATGTTGCCTGTGGCACATGAGGTTGCTTATTTTTAAATGATGCTCATTTCTTTGATTTCAAAGTAGGTCTACGATGGGGTACTAATAACTATGTTGATTTGATGGCTTTGAAGCTATTAATAAACTAGCAGCAGACAAGGGGGTCACAAAATTGCGAGTTTTGGGTGACTTTGATGTGGTTATAAATTGGATGAAGGATACAGGATGGGAAATATGACTTTTCACTCAACACTAACTTAGATGAAAAGAATGGAGACATTGTTCTCCAACATATCCTCTGTAATGTCCCCAAGGCTGAGCCCTGTTGTAAATCATGTCTATGAAGTATAGAGCTTGCATTATGAATTGTAATTATGTTTTATAGGCTGGTGAGCCAAGTTTATATAAGCTGGTGGGCTTATTTGTTATTAGGCCAGAGAGCCTAAGTGTTAAGGCCGGGAGCCTGCTTTTGTATATGTAATCATGCAGAACATTAATAAAAATATAAATACCGCTGCGTGCAGACCGACCACGATGAATGAGTGATGGGCGACTAAGCTTCCACAAAGTGGGTAAGGGATTGGGGGTTGGAAGGTTGGAAAGAGAGGCTAAGTGTTGAGCCTAGGGGCTTAAGTCCTTGGGAAAAAAGCCATGTGAAATATATGTTTTGTCCTAAGTTCCTGGAGAGGAACGCATGCTGATGGAGTGCATGCAGCTTCATGGGTGACATGTGTCGACCCAGGGACATGCAGTTAAAAAAACTGCAGAAGTCAGCCGTGGGGAGGGGTTCGGTCATTCTGTCATCCTCTGCTTGAGTTCACAGTGATGCCCGTCTGAACCCGTTTTGCCTCTGCGTCTGCATTTGCTCACTCGCGCACCGTGAAGGAAACCCTCACGGGAAAATTGTTTTCTCTTGCATTCTTCCATTCTCCACCTGAGTCGTCTTGCCATTCCCCATCCTTCGTGAATTATGTTTAGTTCTGTGATCGACCTCTGCGTTGATTCCTGGTCATGCACCCTGGAACTAGTGGCAAACTCACGGACCGAGCCGTGTCTCCTGTGAAGTTCGAGCACCCTATAAATGTCTGAAATGTGTCGTGTCTTAGTGTGGACTGCTGTCGTTTTTGGATGTCCATACCCAAATTCCTGTTGCTGTTTTTGGATGTCCATACCCAAATTCTTGTTGTTGTTGTCACCATGAGTTAACCGAATTGCTATTGTTGTTGTGGTTATCCTCATCGTGCTGGAATTGAGTCGGAAGGGGCTGAAGAACCGGGTTTTAAGGCCCTTAGTTGAAGAGGAAGTATGTTAGGCCTGTGAGAAGCTATTTCCAGGTGAAGGAGTCTGCTGGGAAGGGGTATTCTTCCAGAGAGAGTCCAGCACCAGCTACGAAGCTCTAAGACTTCCTGATCCGGCCTGTTGCCGAGACCCAGAGAGGGAGGTGAAGCACTAATGGACTGTGCTTGTGAAGGTGTATACTCCCAAGCGGAATAGGCATGTGGGGAATGAGAGTCTGTGAGTAGTGGGCGTAAGAAGGCATCCTGGGAAGAATCCTTCTAGTTATTTTGTGCAGTTTTCCCTGTAACCTTAGCCTAGACTAGGATTCCTTGCCTTGGGTGGAGCTTAGTCCCAGCTCGGGGGTGACCCACTGCTAAGCTTGATGAACAACGTGGTCTAAGGCTGGGAGGTTCGTGGAAGGCCTGCGCGTAGTTGGTGGAATTACCATGGTTTCAAGGATAAGTATCAGCTTATGCTTAATATTATGTTTTGCATGCCTATGATGCTTATCTGTATCATGTATTCTGTTGTGCATATGAATTATGGTTAATGCCAGGGATTATTTACGTTAGCAGTAATCTTGTGCTTACTCTGAGTTAATTTTTTTTAATATGACTTAAATGCATGTTATTAATTAAGTATGCAAATGATGTTGTTCCACATAGTAGCGTTTGCCGGGCCAGTGGGATGACGGCAGGGGACGTTACATCCTATCATACAAAGAACTCAATACATAGGCAGATGGTTTATCAAAAGGACTGTTACTGGGAATCAATTTATGTGTGATCAAGGAGTTTCAAGAAGGAATATTCCAGATAGAATGCTTGATGATAGTGGTTGGAATTTGAATCTGTTTACTAAGTGCTAAGTAGTATGATGCTAATTATTCAACAACTAAATCTGTCAGCCTTTGTACTAGCCACATGCTTATCTTGCGAACAACTCTTGCTCATCTTACATCTGTTTTCTTTGGCATGCAACTAATGGTAGTAGGGAAGTCCCAACGCCCAGAAAACCCAATGTAGAGGCTACAATGCAAGATCCTCAGAATGAGCAGGTGGGTTTCTAAATTACAACAATAAGGGAACAACAACAGAAGCGAGGTCAAGCCAGTAGAGTTAGTCTACATATGATGGCAACTGTTCTCTTTATGTTAAATGATGGCAATTGTTTACCCCGCTACGCTACATGAAACAAAGAAATAGTATGGGTCTGTTGACGAAAGGAAAAAAATGAAAGTTTTTCCGGGCGGTATGGGTTTGTTGACGTAGAACTTTACATGCCTATTACGGAATATATATTTTCTTTATTGAGAGATATCAGAAGACAGGTGTAGTTTATTGTTAGGGTTCACTTTGACGTGAAGGAAACCTTCACAGCCTTAGCTATCTCTGATAGTGAAAGTCTCAGATAACATTTGGAACTGGTAACTCACTTATCTTTGTGTTAGTTATAAGATAATTGCAAAAAAATTTCCCAACAGGTAGATTCCATCCACAAATTCTCCTATTGCTTACCTCCATACTACATATGTGCCAAGAAGGAAGATCCTTTAAAGTTTACAACATGATAGTTGTGGAAGGAGCCCTTGACTCAGTTACAGGTAGGAGAATATCCTCAATGTACCACAATTTGAATGGAAAAGGCATATGATAGAATGGAATGGGACTTTCTCATGACAATCCTGAAGAAGAAAGGTAATGCATGGTTGCCTTCTGTACTGGTTTTATCTGTTAATAGAAAATTGCTTTCCCCAGTGACCAAATTGGTGGATTCTCGAGAATAACTAATGTGTCAGTGGTGGTTAATGAAATTCTAACTACGTTATCTTTAATATCATGAGGCATTAGACAAGGTTTGCTTTCCCCAGTGACCAAATTGGTGGATTCTCGAGAATAACTAATGTGTCAGTGGTGGTTAATGAAATTCTAACTACATTGTCTTTAATATCATGAGGCATATGACAAGGTTAAGAATGGTTTTAACAGCTCTTGAGAGTGGAGGAAAATATGGAAGAAAGTGAAGAGACAGAAGAAGTGCCCCTTTTACAAAAAAGGGAAGTATCATATGTATGCAAAAGTGTCCAAAGTGGAAAGACAGACACAATTCTCATCATTCTGGCATACCAAATCTGTTGCAAATGGATTTGGTGGGAAATGGAGAGACCAAAGGAGAATGCTTTTGACTGTAGATTGGTGCATAGGGCCTTTTATGCAATAGAGTTAACTAAACATTTGGCAAGGAGACAACCCTACAGATGCTCAATTTGTCGATGGGGAAAAGATGATGTTAGTCCTATATTCTTGTTATGTAGTTAAGTTCAAAGGCTATTGAATCCTTTACTAGAGGTCTTTGACTTGGAGTCTTAGATAGAGAACATTAACAACAAAATGGTTATTGTCAGAGACTTCCTGTACAACATAATATGGAATAGAATGAAGAAAAGATTTCAGAACTATACCCAAGTCAATAAGTTACTCCTAGTTAGTAGTAACTTATAAAGTCATCCTATATTCTAGAATCTATATGGAAAGGCCATAATATAGCTTAGTTTGAAGGTCAGGTTTTGATTCTAGACTTAGTATGGGATAAAATCAGAAGTAAATTCTTGATGGTGATCAAACATGGCAATGTAACAACATGTTCTCAAACTGGTTGAGTTCAAAATTTCCTCAGAAATCCATGTGGGAAATAGCTTTATGGTTAATTCAGATTATGAATTTGAATCATCTTCACTCAGGATATTACTAGTAAAGGATGAAAGTTGTCATTTTTGGCTAAGGGGAAAGGGGTAATGTATCTCAAACGAGATTAATGACACTAAAGAATTACACAAGTAGGGTGAAGCACATGGGCAAGAATTGCAGTTCAAGAAGTAACGGTCTCATGACTTGTCATTCAAAAGGATCAGTTCTTTCTATTAATCACTTTACTTCATACATTTACTTACTAAATCCAATATTAATCACTTTACTTCATACATTTACATACTAAATCCAATGATAGAACTGGACTACTAAATACTGCTATGAAGGACACTCTAAACCATATACTTATTTCTTGCTATAAAAATTTCTGGATATAACGTTGTAACCCTATATTTGAAAGAACGCTAAGACTCTAAACCGTATATTTATTTCTTGTTGTAAAACTTTATGGATATAACGTTATAAAACTTTTTGGATATAAACTGGATATATAAAATGGAGTAAGTTTTGTATAAAATTTCTAATATAAATTGCGCGTAGAGGCTGTTGCAATAGTTGTTTCTACTCGTGTGACCAAAGGTGAGGTATTATTGTTGTCTGGATACATTAACATAGATCCATATCATACCAGATATATTGAGTACTGAGAGCCGAAAGGTATAAAAATGATTTCGATATGTTTTTCAATACTCTCTTAATTTTTCTTTATTTTATTCAGTTTTCTTGATCCTGCTCACACGCAAGGTGAAGAATCAAATTGGTGTTTAGATGAAATAACACAGATCTATATTATCTCAGATCTAGTGAGTTCTCTGGTATCGAAAATATTTCAAAGTTCGAACCTCTCTATTTTTTTCACTCTTTGCACTTTGCCCCATATCTAAGCTAAAAGATCTGTATTAACCCTTGGATTTACAAGAAAACACTAATTGGGATAAAATGGATTTACAAGCAAACACTAATTGGGATAAAAACTGTGTTTAAACATGACTGCCTAAAGATATTATTACCAAGATGTTTTCATATAAAGGGTTTTTGGAAAACTCCATAGAAACTTAATTAATGATTTCTTATATTATATCTAAATGGTGTTTTTAATAAATCTAGGTATGGACTAGTGTGTCTAATGAGGAATATAAATTCAACATATGTTGTTATGGAATTAACCAAATAACTACCTGGAAGATTTGGAATATATTTCTTAACATCCACCACAGATTCCAAATTCCTTTTCCAGATGCATGTTGTCTTAAAAATGAGAAAATAAAAGGGAAAAGATGGATACCTTCATCGGCAAGTCCAGAAAGACTGAAAAAAAAAACCACAAATGAAAAATTATGAATTGGTCGGAATATTCATACTTAACGATTGGTGTGCTGATTCCTTTTCCCCCGACGGACGCTCCAGAGTTGATTGTGATGAAGGGAAATAGCAGCCACCATCCAACACCGTCAACACCTCCATGAGGCGATATGTGATAATAGTAATAGAAATACAGTTGGGCAGACCCCCCAAAAGCCTAGAACTTCCCTTAATACAACTCAAATGATATTGGTCATTTACTTCTAAGTTATGAATCCTCCCCTCGTTAAATACTCGGTACCCGCTTCGTCACCATAACACCTCATTAGGGTTCTCTATCCAGGCGTCTCCCCTCGATAGTTGTTGTATCATTACTTCATATTCATAGAAATACGATGGTAAGGTCATTAGGTCAGTTGACTACTGTGCCAAACCCTTAATACTATCTTAAAGAGAATAATACAAGGTATAAAATATATTTCCCGCACCAAATAGATGCCTTAGCTCTTTCCCGCTGAGGGGAAGGGTTAGTCTCGCTTGTTGATCTTGTATGGATGGATAGCATGAAGTGTCCTTCGCCCGTACGTCTAACCCTTTGTCCATAATTCGATCTATTCATGAATGCACGCAGCCCTCTGCCACAGCTAGTTATCGACTACTGGGCTACTCGTGAATCTGCAACCAACAAATCCATCGAGGAAACCTGTAGAGGCGGCTGCTACTAATGCTTACTATGGAGGAGCAGTTGTTGTTGCTAATGCTTATGCTCTAGGTTCAGGGTTTGATCAAGTGTGGTGGAAGGGAGGGCAATGTCGCATGCATACGGACATGAGTAACACATGCACAATTGTGGTTAGTTAATTAATTACAAATTATATGAAAAGTGATATTAATTACAAACTAAACCTAAATCTGTCCTGGCATCATTAATTTAACTACAAATTAGTTACATCCAAATTAACCCAAATGCATGTCAATCAGACCCAAATTTGTTGACTGCCACCTGTATACCATGCTGCTCCACGTAACGATTGACTGGAGACATAGGAAACGTGTATAGAGTGACTCAGAAATAGTCAAACACATATTTTCTCTTTGCATCTTGTTCCTGGCATCAGGCTCTGAATCGTATTCTTCGACTGCTCATTGTCGTTGTCATCCAAAGTAGTTCTAAGGCCTACGGTAACTGTTGAAAGGTTTGAAAGATTTCTAGTGGAAGGAGGAACTATTATAGCAACCTCCAGGCTCTGCAGTCTCAAGAAAGGAAGGACCTGAAGCTAAGGACCTGTTCTTGAACTCAAGATCGTTGTGGAAGCATTATAAATGAACCAGTCATCGGGAGAAGACATGGAGAAGAGATATTGAAGCAAGCATGAATGAGATTTTGTCTTTTACGATAGAGCAGGTTATACTTATTGTTGATTGAATGAACAATCTTGAACCCCCTCTCACTTTCAGTCGGGCACGGTTCCTCTTCTCTTCTTTACAAAATATCCAACCATCTTATTCTTACACCAAAGCTATTGTGAGACTACCACAGAATATAACACCCAATAGTCGCATTCCTTAAAAACATGATAGATCTAGTGCTTATGTCCTCGTTATTGGTTTTTTCACTGGGCATTTGGATCAACACTTTCATTTTAGTATGGATATGGATTTGGAATTGGCGCAGCTGGATATAGAATTGGATCTAGATCTTAAACCCCATTGAGGTTGGAGAGCTACCGCGGTTGAGGAATAATGAGCGAAAACGCTTTCCCCCTAGATGAGGAATGATCGCTACTGCCTTGCCCCCTTGATGGTTGATTGGATAGCACAACTTTCCCCCTTGAAGGGAGCGATCCGTAGATTGACTACCTACTGACTGAAGGAAGGAAGAAGCTATATAAACTGGATTACCTTGAATTTAATGAATTTAGTGTTTCTGTGGTGTGGTAAGTTATTATTATGTGAGAATGTTAAGCCTTAATATTGGCTCATTACCCCTTAATTGGGGCATATTACATTAGTAATGTTATTTTATTTATGTTGGCTTTATTCCATTATTTGTAATTATACCTCTTAGTCTCCTATATATACCAAGGAGACATTTTCATTTGGAATCATCTTGTACTTGAACATTTATGTGGGGTAAAAAGGAGGTTGCCCCCTCGAAGAGGCTTATTATCTGAAATTATCTCTTTTTCAAGGCGTTGAGTACTTATTCTGAGGTTTTTCTATGCTATATTGATATTTGGTTCTTAACATATGGTATTAGAGCTCAAGGTCTTGGGGTTTCGCTGCTACATCTGAGACACTGTGGAATTTTAGCTATAAATTTTTTTCTACAACGATTCAGAAGGAACGGCTTGGAGGATATTTAGTAGACGGATCATGGTACGTTGGGTTAAAAGTTCATCTCCTGAGGCCTTATACTTTCGGAGATACAACCTTTGTAAGATAGAGTTTTGGAATCATCCTGAATTGAGTCATTGCGGAATTTTCTCTATAAAAATGTTTCTGTAACGTTTCAAACCCTAAACTCTAGAGGCTATTCTAAGAAATTAGTAAGGTATCAGTGGTAGCAATTTCAGCTTCTGGGTCATATTAAATTTGTAGATACACCCTGTGGAAGATAGGGTATCTGACTAGTCCTATTAACTAGTCTCAAGCATGTGTTCCAGGTAAAAAAATCATAAATTATTTCTAGAGTATCCAAATTGAGTGAGACCAGTTGCATTGGATAGTGGACAACCCGTAGTAGTTCTGCTACGAGTTTCAGAATTTTATATGAATTATTTTGTGCAGGGAACACTATACAAGTGAGATATCCCGAAAAGACCAAAAATCAGCAAGTTGTGGGGAAGTTACCATAAATTCCACTTGGCACATCCAATTTTTATCAGACCTGTGGCATTGAAGAAAAGAAATATCAGAGACCTACAAAAAATAAAAGTTCATACTCAGAAGGGCCGAAATTTTGGAGATACAATAAAAAGAAGATACCACCTCAAAATCAAGGTTTAAAGTGATACTTGGCCAACATGCCACCAAAAAAGGGAACTTCTACACCAGATAAGCCTCCAGACAATCCTACTTGGACTCTTAATGAAGGTGAAGAAATGCGTAGGGACATAAATGATTTACAAAAGAAGACAATAACAAAAGATGAACTACAAGAGATGATGGATTCAATGGAAGCTAAGTTTGAGGCAATAAATACTAAGATGGACGCTTTAAAAGGGGAGATCATGGAAGGATTGAAAAAATTCCTAATAGAGAGGACACCTGAAAGTGAAAATGTATCCCATGAAATTCATGATTAGGATGCAAGGAAGGTGAATCAAGAATGGAGAAACTCCAACTTTGGGTTGAAGACTAACCACATTCCTAAGATCGATATGAGGAAGTTTGATGGCAAGGACCCAATCACATGGATACTTCAGATGGAGCAATTCTTTGATCTACATAATGTGCCACATACACAAAAGGTAAAAATTTCTTCTTTATATTTAGAACCCAATCAATTTATATGGTATCAATGGCTTTGTTCTCGCAAATCACTCGTCACTTGGACAATTTTCACGGAAGAAATGATAGCACACTATGAGGATACAAGGAGCAATACCTTCTTTAGCCAATTGATAAATCTCAAGCAAAAGGGTTCAGTTACC
>ML780754.1:299436-325302 GCA_009831015.1 Picea engelmannii
GCCCCCGAACCCCCGCTGGGGGCCCACTTGCCCCCAGACCCCCCGAACCCCGCAGAGGGGGTACCCCCCCTTTGCACTCCCTCGCGTGGAAGAGTGTACATACTTCTGGGGTGTAAATACTTCATGGGGTTTAAACACAGACCTCTGAATCAAGAAGATAATCAGGCTCCACAACCAACAGTGGCAGATGCACTCTCAAGAAAGGATGAATATGTTGAGGCCTTTCTCTGTGTTATCTCTATCATCCAACCTGATTGGATAATAGAATCAAGGGATGAATGGAAGAATGACAGAAAAGTGTGGACTCTCATTCAAAGGTTGCAACAGGATTCCAGTGCATCAGATACATTTACATGGAAAAATGATTCACTATGGTACAAAGATCACTTATATTTATGTAAGAACGTCCAATTCAAACAAAAGGTACTATTGGAATTTCACACCTCTCCAGTAGGAGGGCACTCAAGATTTTTGAAAACCTACCATAGATTCAAGAAGGATTTTTTTGGGGGATGGCCTTAAAACTAATGTTCAAAGGTTTGTGGCAGAATGTTTGGTTTTCCAACAAAATAAGGTGGAAACAATTAAGACCCCATGTCTTTTACAACCATTAGCCATCCCAAGTTAGTGCTGGGAGAAGGTTTCCATGGATTTCATCACAAGGTTACCGAAGTCTGAAGGAAAGAGTGTCATCATGGTGATTATTGAAAGATTGACCAAGTATGCACACTTTTGTGCACTCTCTCATCCCTTCAAAGCTAGTACAATTGCCACCACATTCATGGAGACAGTTCAAAAGCTACATGACAGCCCAAAGATTATTGTAAGTGACAGAGATCCCATCTTCACTGGACATTTTTGGACATAATTATTTTCTTGTTTGGGTACTCAATTGGCTCATATCTCATCCTATCATCCTCAATCTGATGGGCAAACCAAGATAGTGAACAAATGTCTAGAAGGTTACCTTCGTTGCTTTTTCTCTGATAAATAAACACAATGGTTCAAATGGTTACCCTTGGCAGAATGGTGGTATAACACTTCCTTTCATATTGCAACAAAAATGACACCATTTATGGCACTCTATGGATACCACCCTCCTTCCATCACTTCTTCTCTAAAATAAAAATCTAAGGTTCAAGCAGTGGAAGATCACATCGAGCATCAACAACAAGTTCTCCAAATCTTAAAGGACAACCTGGCCATGGCACAGAATCACATGAAACAACAAGCAAATCAACATCGTAATGAAAGAAGTTTTGAAGTAGGGGATTGGGTGTTTTTAAGACTACAACCATACAAACAAATGTCCCTCAAGCAAGCCAAGAAGGTTAATAAATTATCACCAAAGTACTATGGCCCTTATAAGGTGTTGCAAAATATTGGTACTATGGCATACAAATTGGAGTTGCTTGCATCTTCACGAGTACACCCAATTTTCCATGTTTCATGCTTAAAGAAGGTTATAGGCGACAAGATCCCAGTTCAAACTATATTGCCAGAACTTGACGAGGAAGGAAAAATAATATTGGAGCCTGAAGCCATCACCGACACAAGAATTTTCTAGCTGAGGAATAGATCCATTTCAGAGTATCTCATTAAATGGAGGAAACTATCGACTGAAGATTCCACTTGGGAAGATGAGTCTTTTATACAGAAGCATCCAGAGTTACTCAAGCGTTGCAGACAAAACTTGTCTTAAGGGGAGGGGCATGTTAAGCCCTAATATTGGCTCATTACCCCTTAATTAGGGCATATTACATTAGTAATGTTATTTTATTTATGTTGGCTTTATTCCATTAGTTGTAATTATACCTCCTAGTCTCCTATATATACCAAGGAGACATTTTCATTTGGAATCATCTTGTACGTGAACATTTATGTGGGGTAAAAGGAGGTTCCCCCTCGAAGAGGCTTATTATCTGAAATTCTCTCTTTTTCAAGGCATTGAGTACTTATTCTGAGGTTTTTCTATGCTATATTGATATTTGGTTCTTAACAGAGAAGGTGGTTTGTATTTATATGCTTTCTTTGCTTTCTTTATTATAACAAGGTTATTATTATCTGTATTTCCATGCTAGTTGGTTTGGCTCTTCCCTTCCTGTGTTAGTTGAGGATTGGTGAGGTTGGTTCATTCTTGAGCTTTAACAAAGTTTGTTTGATGCGAGTATGTCTGAAAATCAATGTCATCAAGCTATGAAAATATCACTATGGTGGTGGTGGACTTGAGAAAAGAGACGCCACAGACCTAAAACTACAAAAAATGGATGGATGGTTGATGGTTCTCTATCAGAATTATATAAAATATATATGTATGATGCCAACCAACTTAGGTCGAGTTTTCACAGCTTGATTACTTGTACATAATTTTGATTTAGAAATTATACGCATTGCATGGAGAGTAGTGTTCTCCTTTTAACTCTTGTTTTAATATATCCTGGAAACCAACAGGGATACCAAATTGCTCCTTGTGAGAAAAATTGAAGATTTGCATACTTTTTGTACTATAAGATTGGTAGATTTATTTTTGAAATAAATTCTTATGTGTGTATTTACTTGTAGGTATGGAGAAATAGACATCATGCATAAGGCTATATTTCTCTAGAGAAACTTATATAATGCAGAGCTGTATGTCTACCTGATCTTTGCCCTATTTCCATGAAAAATGCCATTTTCTTATGTTTGTAATGTTACTTGGTATTACAGGATTCATTGGTTTCAAGGCTTCAGTCAAAGGTTTCATAAGCTCAGATTGGTCTTTCCCACTTGCAATGCAAAATTTATGCTACTTAATTTGATTTCAAAATCTATATTCTTTACTAAATTAAAAAAAGAAAAGAAAAGAAAAATTCTTTACTAAATTAAAAAAAAATTACAGAAAGAATAGCGTAAACATACTAGTAGAATAGCATGATAAGTACCAGGCAAAAAATAATACTAGTAGAGTAGCATAAACGTACTAGTAGAATATCATAACCATACTACTACAATAACAATGAATAAAACATAAACCTATTTCGAAATAGTAAGGTTTATTTTGAAATAGTATAAACTTACGGGTATTTCAACCTTGCAGAAACAAACATCCACAACGAAGGAACCGATGAAGGAGTGACGGTGGAGTGAATATAAAGCAGTGATAGTGATGACTGAAGTGTGTAATCTATATTTACTTTGTTGTTCATATGACGGTGTTGGAATTCAACTGCAGTACGAATATATAAGGAGCATTGACGATGGTGGTGGCGGTGGGTGGCCAATAGTGCCAAAATTCACCGCACAAAAAGACACTTACCCTTTTGAATTACCCTTTCAATTGTGATTGTGACTTACCGACTTACCCTTTGGACTTACCCTTTCGAGATGTTTCATAATCGTTCAGCAACCCAATAGACATAATTGTTTAGCAACCCAATGGACTGAAATATGACAAAAAAAAAAGCGAAAATGTTAATGGAAGTTTGGTTATACAAAATTTGCATAATTCCTTTATTATATGTGAACTTCAAACCTATGATACATGAACGTATATTTTAAAATCATAAAATAAATTCCGCAATAAGAGGTGCAGATTATTATCCAATAGGATTTTCAATAAAAGAAAATAAAACATTAAAAAAATGATTATTTTTCTTTCTCCTACATAGAACTATGTAGAACTTGAAAATCATACAAAATACATTTGGTCAAAGACAAACTAATTCAATGTCAATGTTAAAGCGAATGGTAGAGTCCGGACTAATAAAATCCAACATTTTATTTACGGTGAGGTGAGGTGAGGTGACCATTTATATGTGGCCTTCATAAACATTTAAAAAATGGTTACTATAAATATTTAAAAAAATAAGTGATTATTTTACCTTATTAGTCCTTGCCAAAGGCAAGCTGGATTATAACATTCGATTGGGCGTTGACTTCAAATTATTTTGGCGGTTGACTATATTTTTTTTTTACTCTGTAATGTTTGAGATAGTAAACTCAAAATTTTATTTTTTATGTAATAAAAAAAAAAACGTTTTCTTCTCAATCTCATTGGATAATAGATTTAAGGTCTTATTGCACCCTTCACTCTTCCCAATGTTTTATTTTTTTGTCTTCCTAATGTTTTATGTTTTCAGTTTGTTTGGTTTATGTTTACCTCTTCATTTAGTAAAATTTTGTTTTGAGCGATTCATTCAGTAATTTTTTTTTAATTCCAAACGAAAGTTTCAGATGGATTGGGTTAGGCCAGTCAATGATCCTACATATGATAAGGGCAGGAAAAGTAATATTTTTGTGAAGTCTATTTATCCTCTTTATGCTACAGATATCCAAATAGTAGCACTGCAACTTCCCCACTCAAGTGTAGCGAAAGTGACCCAAAACTATGCGTAAACAAGAACAACTCACTGTGTTATTCTTCCCTCCAATCCTTCCTATTTGGGGTTCTCGTGCTATGATAACTTTGTTGCATGCCGTACCGCGGAGGCTATCTATAGCAAGTAGTCTCTCATTTCAAAAATTCACTGATTGAAATAGCGTATGTATAGAAATCCAATCAACTAAGGCCTTATGACTTACTCTCTGAATGGTTGAATCACTTTTCAAAGAGTTCTTTTTATCTGTTCAGACTTTATTGTTAAACCTAAATTACAAGAACATTTCCTCGCTTCCAACAATTCTTATTAACAAACTACAATACTAATCTGATCGTGACATTACCTTTGTTGAACAAAACTTTTCGCTGAGAACACTTGTCTTTTCTTCATTGAGGTAATCAGAGTAAAATTCAACCAATTACTAAGTGACATAATTCGTGAGATGAACTTAAATTGTTTTTGAATGGCCTACCAGAATATATAAACTAGCAACAACCACTTTATAAAAGTGGTTGATATACGTCGATCGACACCATTAATTTGGAAAGGTAAATAAATGGCGTTGATCGAGGTATATCAACCACTTTTATAAAGCGGTTGTTGCTAGTTGACGACCGACATGTCTTACTAACGACCATTAATATATATTAAGACATAATCAATATATTAATTAAATATTACATTTATGTAATAATATATATTACTAACATATTAATATAATATATAAATATATTATATTAATGGTATATTAATATCTTAATGTAATGTATTACATTAATGTAATATATAATAAAAATGTATAAATTAAAGTATTAATACATTAATGTAACATATTAAACTATTAATACATTAATAATGTATTAAAACATTAAAGTAATAATGTATTAATACATTAAATTAATATATTAATATATTAATAAATTGTATAAATAGGATATATCTTCTCTCACTTCAATATATAAAAATATTAAATGCATTATTAAAGTATTAATACACCATTAAAATAATACATTAATAAAGTAGTAATACATAACAAAGTATTAATAATGTAATGTATAAATTAGAGTATTAATTAACATTAATGTATAATATACAAAGTATTATTTAATTGATATATTAGTAATGTAAGGTATAAATTTATTTTTACATTAAAAAATCAATATATTAATAAAGTAGTAATACATTAACAATTAAAGTATTAATACATTATATAATGTACAACAATTAAATATTAATAAATTATTAAAGTAATACATTAAAGTAATAGTATTAATACATTATATAGATTATTCCATTTAAATAATACATTAACCCATATAAAATATTAATACATTAAAACATTAATAAAGTATTAAAACACTAATAAAATTAAATATTAATAATATATTAATAAAGTAGGAATACATTATTAAAGTATTAATACATTATTACACAAATGCAAGGTTTAAATTAAAGTATTAATGAAAATTAATGTATAATGTAACACATTAATCAATTGATACATTACTCATGTGATGTATTAATTAATTAAAATATTTATACAATATTAATTAATACAATGCTAATGTATTAATACAATAATAAAATAATACATTATTAGAGTAACACTACGTCAAAAAATACATTTCATACATTAATAAATACATTACTAAAGTATTAATACATTAAAACATTAATAAAGTATTAATATAGTGTTAAATTTACCTTAATACAATAATGCATTAATATAGTAGTAATAAATTCACCTTAATGATGTTAGTAATACATTGTTAAAATATTAATACAATAATAATACATTATTGCATTAGTATAATGTAAAAATTAAAGTATTGATGCATTAATTTATAATGTAACATGTTAAATTATTAATACATTAATTGACAATGACCATGGTTGATTATGGTTGACCATTACCATGGTTAACTTTGGTAGACCTTGGTTAAGTTTGGGAAGGAAACGTTGACTATGGTTGATCATGGTTGTCCTTCACCATGGTTGACTGTGGTTGATCAGGTTTTGTTATGGTTGACCATGCCTATGGCTAAACTTTGTTGACCATGTGGATCTGATTATGGTGGACCATGTTGATTATGTTTAACCATAGTTTACTATGGCACTATCGCATTGCAATGCTAATCATGTTTTGTTCATCACATTGTGACATCAAGTTTCGTTCGTCACATTATGGTGTTGGAATAGGTGTCATAGTCCAACAATGGGTTAAGTTCGTCACATTGTGATGTTGGGAAATGTTCGTCTCATTGAAATGTTGGTTTATGTTTATCACATTGCCACATTCAGTTGTGTACATCACATTGTGACAATGGGTTCTGTTAGTCCCATTGAAACATTTGGAAATGTCTATCACAATACGATGTTAGGATATGTGCATCACATTGGAATGCGAGGATATGTTTATCACATAGCAACGAGAGGGAAATGTTCATCACATTGTGACGACATGGCTATGTTCGTCACATTGTGACATTACTATGTTTGGTAGATTGCAACATTATTGTGTTCGACACATTGCGACGTTTGGAAATGTTGGACACATTGTGAACTTGGGATATGTGCATGACAATGCAGTGTGAGGCAAAGTTCGTCATATTTCGACGACAGGGAAATGCAGGACACATTGCAACATCTAGAAATGATTGTCACAATGCAACGTCACAATATGTGCATCACATAGCAACGCAAGGATATGTTCATCACGTTGCAACACCATGGCTATGTTCATCACATTGCAACATTACTATTTTTGGTAGGTTGCAACATTACTATGTTAAACACATTGCGACGTTTGTAAATGTTTGTTACATTATGACATCAAGATATTTGTATTACATTGTAACGTGAGGAAATGTTTGTCACATTGCAAAGACAATGCGATGTGCGACACATTGTGACCTATGTTGATGTTCATCACATTGCGACATTACTATCCACATTATGATGACATGGCTATGTTCATCACATTTTGACGTCTCAAAATGTTTGTCAAAATTCAATGTCATGATATGTGCATCACATTGAAATGTGAGGATTTGTTTGTCACATTGCGATGAAAGGGCTATGTTCATCACGTTGCAACATTCGTTTATGTTCGTCACATCGCAATGTTGGGGCTATGTTAGACACACTTCGACGTTTGGAAATGATTGTCACATTGTGACGTTGATATATGTATGTCACGTTGCAACAAGAGGAAAAGTCCGTGACATTGCGACAACAGGGAAATGTGCGACATATTGCAACGTTACTATGTTCGACACATTGCGACATTTGGAAATGATTGTCACATTGCGACGTTTGGAAATGATTGTCACATTGCGACGTTGAGATATGTATGTCACATTGCAACATGAGGAAATGTTCATCACATTGTGACAACATGAAAATGTGCGACATATTGCAACATCTGTTGATGTTCGTGAAATTGCAACGTTATTGTTACTATCCACATTACGATGGCATGGCTATGTTCATCACATTGTGACTTTAGTTTATGTTCGTAACATTGTGACGTTATTATTTTCAGCAGTTTGTAACATTACTATGTTTATTAGAGTGCAATGTTACTGTGTTCATCACTGTGCAATGTTACTAAGTTCGACACATAGCAATATTACTATATTCATCATGTTGTAACATTCGATTTTGTTCATGAGATTGCAACATAGGGGAATGTTTATCGCATGAGAAGGTTCGTTTGTGTTCGATATGTTACTAGAATGAATTTATGGCAAATTTTATATATATATAAGTGTTTCCTTTGTGAAAAAGATAGGAACTTTGAACTAATGTGATATATTATATAGAAGAAAATTTATAATCATACTTTTTCTAAGGACATTGATAACATGTGATCTTGAATTGTAAAATCTATTTCTTACAAATAAGCATATATAAAATTAGAATATATGCCTTATGCATTTCACTTATTGGTGTTGCAACCTATGATTGTCAGGAAAGCACAAAGGAAGGAAATTATGATTTATAGTAGTAAAATATTTAATTGAAATCCATTTACGATTAAGTGTGATCGATTTCGTGGTATTGTTTGTGTGGATAGATTCATACAACTAACGTGTGTACAATGTGTTCATACAAGGACACTCTAGGATAAAGTGTTTTTCATCTTTAACCTTTTCAATGTCAGTGTCACAAATGTGACAAATTCTTTCATACCATGATCTTTTATTTTTATATTTTATAATGAAATAATTTTTTCATCGAAATTATTATTTTTTTTTACTAAAAATTTTCATAAATATATGAAAGATATATATGTCATTTAGCAAATTTAAAATATTTTAATGTCAATTAAACTATAAAATATTTTTTTCTAGATAAAATGTTATTATGTGTTATAATATATAAAATATTGTTTTTTATATACAATATATTGTTATTAGAGATGTGATTTAAAGTGAACACCTTTTCTTAAAAAAAATATATAATTATTTAATATTGTTTATTTTTTAATTAAATAATTTATTTATTTAATGTCATTTTATTATTATTGTTTAAATTTGTTCAATTACTTATATTTATTTTGTTGGTATTTTGTGAATTATTTTAAATAATTTAATTTCAATTAAAAAGTATATATATTTTGTACGGTAATATTTTGATTATTATTTTAAACAATTTATTTAAATATAAATCAACAAAATAAACAAAATGTGAAAAAAAAAACACATAATTATAATAATTATATTTATAAAAATATATAATTATAGAGTTTTTGTTATGAAAAATTAAAATTTGTTATTTTGTTGGTATTTTGAGAATTATTTTAAATAATTTAATTTCAATTATATATGTATATAATATGGTAATATTTTGATTATTATTTTAGACATAAAGCAACAAAATAATCATATATAAAAAGTGAGAAAACAAAAAAATACATAATTATAATAATCATATTTATAAAAATATATAATTATAGAGTTTTTGTTATGAAAAACTAAAATTTGTAATTGAAAAATTAAAATTTATCAATAAAAAAACCCATATTTTTTTTATCATAACAAAACACTAAACTTTTAATAACAAACCCTAATTTTTCTTATTATAACAAACATTACTTCTTCTTCTTATCATAAAAAGAAACCCTAAAAAACCCTAACCCCTATATTTTTCTTATAAAACAAACTCTCATTCAACGTTTCAAATAATGGCAATGACAAATCTTGTCGCAGCTTACCAACAGAACAAAATATTAGATGTCATAATAAAATATACGCACTCTATAATCAAAAGGAAAATCACAACCACTCGCCCAACATAATTGTGAGCAAAAACCCCTACTCAACCGGAGCAGTTGAGCCAAAGTGCTCCGAAAGTGGAAAGGTTAAATCTAAGATGTAAAAACGAAAGTTTTTTCATAAACTTTATGGACTTAGATTCCGTTCTCACCATTGTCAGGTTCAACGTATAAACACAGTTGAAAATTCGATTTAAAAGTGAAGAATAAGAACTTTTAAGAACTTTTATTTTTTATTTTTTAGAATTTTTTTGGCATGAAATAAATCATTTTCTTGAAAAAAAATTAACAATGCTATCAAACATTTACAAAATAGAAATAAAAAAACAAAAATGTGAAGAAGTTATCCACGAGGAAACAACGCCAGCACTCCTGGAATTCTGGTATCCTCCGAAGGCATATGAAAAAAATCCCCATAGCCCCAACAGCAAGGTCATTATGTTAGTTCTATCCAGTTTCGCATGGAAGAAAAACACAACCAAGATGGGAACAAAGTTAAAAGTATTAAACACTTATTTTTTATATTAATCGGTCTGCTAACAACCGATTTCATAATTAAACAGCATGCAAAGTTAACAGAATATGAGCCGAGCTAGTTCGTCAATTGCTTTTTATCAATTTTTCTAGCTAATGGGAAGAGGAAACGAACCAACCAATTTGGTAGTTGGGTAATTCGTAGCTGCATGGGAGTAGCTAATGGGCAGAGGAAGCGAACCCGTTGTTGTATGGGAGATGTGGTTAAACGTGGCGGAAATGTAAAAAGATAAAAGGTTAATGGGCAGAGAAAGCAAACCTTAGCTGGGGCAGTTCGTAGCTGTATGGGAGATGTGGTCAAACTTGGCGGAAATGTTAAAAAGATAAAAAGTTAATGCTGAAGTTAATGTTGAAGTTAACTAGCACAGTCATTAACTCGCTGTTGAGAACGTCGAAAGGTATCAGTTGAGAATGCCGAAATATATCCACGCTCGAAAACGAAACGTTCGGTGGGTTGGCCAGCCATCGAATATGAAAAGCGTGGACCACTGAGTCGGTGGGTCGGCTAGCCATCGAATATGAAACGCGCGGACAGTTGAAACGCATAGACAGCTGAGTCGGTGGATCGGCCAACTATTGAATATAAAACGCGTGGACAGCGGACAGCTAAGGAGGTAGTTGAAGTAGTGCCCATTAATAATCCAAACGTGGCAATTATATGGTGCTATAGTAATTTATTAATATGATTAGGTAAATGTTAAAAAGTAAACAAGTTAATGGATGCATTCAAAAATACAAGGAAGTTATGAAGAGTAAATCACATTCATTGATTTGGGAGGACGACTAAGAATATCCCAACATCTTCAATTGTTAGCTATCAGATTAGAATTTTAGATTAAAAGGTCATTAATAGTGCCCATTGTCAATCAAATGACTAAAGAGTAATTTCTTAATATGATTAAGTAAATGTGAAAAAGTAAACACGTTAAGGTATACATTTAAAAATGCTAAGAAGTTAAGAAGATTAAATTTTATTCATTGATTTAGAAGGACGATGAAGAATATGCGAGCATCTTCAAATGCTAGCCATTAAATTAAGATTTTAGATTAAAAGATCATTAAATGTGCCCATCTCCAATAGGTGTTAAATATCAAATATGTAATTTTTGCTTATATAATTATATAAAAGATAATTAATTTTTTTATACAAAATATATAAAATATAATTTATTTATTTTTATAAATTCGTGTATGTGAATGGATATCCAAACCATTAAATATCAAATATGTAAAATTTGTTTGTATATAAACTATATCTATTTTTTATATAAAATATAAAAAACATAATTAGTTTTTTAAATATTCATATATTTTAGTGAACATCCAAATTTGATCTATTGTCCAAATTTGTCAACCGCATGCTTGGCCACTTAGATTAAGGTTGTTAAATTACTAAGTGACAAATAATTCGTGAGATGAACTTAAATTTATTTATAGATAGTAGTCTGTCAGGTAGTAGTCAAATTAGTAGTTTGCCTTTTCCCTACAACGATCTACAATATTTTGATGAAAACTAGGCTCTATGAAACCTTGGCGGAGGCGGAAAGGTAGAATTTTGTGTCGCACCCAGCTGAAACATCTAAAAAACTCAGTTAATTTATGTGAGATCTGTCAAAACCCTGCAGCGTGAAGTCTATATACTCTATAACCATGGAGCATGTTCATGGTCCCTTTGCATCGTTGTTGGATTCTTATCTTTTCTGGATAGGATATTCGTCTAATTATTACTTAGATTGAGTTGTGTAATATTTGGAAAATCATTCTTAAAATATGTAAAATGCTTTATTTTAGGTGTTGCCAAGACTACTCAAGACTACTCATATTTTAGCTTGAAGAAGAAGAGCATGATTATCTACCTTGAATTTTGTAACAACTCTCTCCTACTTGCATAAATGGATATTTAACTGCTTGCGGGTAAAGAGTACCTTCTTATTGGTCTCTTTGTTAGTTTTTTTGTTCTTCCTAGGTCGCTATCTCTAGTACAACCCTATGGGTGAGTCTCAGCCTTTTTGGGGTAAAATAGGGACCCTTCCACTGCAAGAGGAACTCAAGAAATTGTATTTGCGACAACTAGCTCTACTCGATCTCCTAGATGCAATGAAGACATTACAAGCAGAGATAGGCTAGGGTCCCTTGTAGACTCTATTATAAGAAATAGAGAACAAGATACACATAGAAATAAGAACCTTACAAGTTGGGGTTACGTCTGCCTTTCAGAGGGATATGATAAGGCCAGGGATAATAACACTTAACTCCATAACATGGGCTTTTGATGCCTCACAATTTGTTGTCCCACCTAGTACGAAATCAGATCCTGGTGACTAGGAACTATAAGAAGGCCTTATAAATGGGTTGTTCTAACTCCTACGGATATATGTGTCATTCAGCCTAATAAGAATTGATTTGTTGGAAGTATTACACACAAATAATATTTGGGGGCTTAGGCCAAGTGAGGCTTTCCCTTCACAGGGGTGCAGAACCTAGGGAATCGAGGAATGCGTTGCTAAGTGGTCTAATGCATGCCTATCTTATGCCTGGTAGGGTGAGGGAAGGAGTTCCTAAGAATAATTTAGTGCTTTGGATAAGTAGGTTGGGGACTGATGCATGGGACCGATGTTTTTCTAGAAAAGCACCCCAGACTTGGTGGTTGGCTTGGGTTTCTTTGTGACCTCCCCATGGGCACAAAAGGTCCACCTTTTAATGATGAACTCCCCGACGAGCACCTTTATTCCACGTCATTGGAGCCCCCACAAATTGAGGGGAAAGTTTTGGAACCCTTTCCAAATTTGATGGAGTCATCGGAACCGAGATGCCACGTCCCTGGGAATTGGATCTAGAAACCCCCTCCATAGGAGAAAAACCACTAATTATTAACGTAGATTGAGTTGGAGTTTATACGGTTGAAAATGACTGGTTATTTTGTTCAAGAAAAATCTCGTCGGGTTAGAGAGCTGAAGTAGAGAGTTTCACAAGCAATAGAAGGAAAGGCAAGTTCAAGAGGGAGTCGGGACAGGACCAGGAAAAGAGACAGGTGTGTGGGAACCCTTCTTCACAGAAGAGTAAAGTCACGTAAGGAAGTTTAGGTAGGCCACTTGGGAATTTTCCCAAAAGGAAATCCAATATAAGGATCACTCATGTCCCCACTATGTGAACCATGTTGTAGCACTCTACCTCATAGTTGTGGCTATTCTGATTCAAATCCCCAAGGCTATTAGGGTCCTACTTCCAAATATGACTAATGTTAGTTGATGATTGGCCAATCAGGTTGCCCCCAACGCTAGATGGAGGCATGGTTTAGTTTCATGCATATTTTAAGGGACACCCTATTTTAATTAAAAATTTTGATAAAACATCCTTTGAGTAATGCCCTATTTTAATTAAAAAATTTGATAAAATATTTGATGAGACTCCTCCATGGTAATGTACCATACGTCTAGAATGATATCATCATGTACAAAAATTTCATAACCATGAATTGCCCAGTTGTCCTTCAAAATGAAAAATCGATGGATAGTGAAAATGGACGAGTTGATTAATCACCAAAGAAAACACAACATCAGTGCCCACTAAAGCTGATCTCGACTTCCCTTTGGAGAAAATAAGGCACCCCAACACTGTAGAAACTAGAGGAAAGAACATTTTTCCCTTTCAACACGATGCCAGAGGTCATAGCAAGCCCTAGATACAACATACGAGTTACAATGCACACATTTTATTTTAGTAGGTGCTCCTTTGATCCAGATTCAAATACAGGAGCTTGATGGGGCTCCGAAAGGCCTAAAAATCAAAGTTCTCAGAATGGCTTAAAATGGACGTGTGCGTAGGCCTCATTGATACAAACCCAACACAATTTGAACGAGATCAAATGGAAATTGTATGCTCAAGTTATGGTGATTTGTTTGTTTTTCCAAATAGGCAAAAAAGGGTGATTGTACAGTCCGTACAATGCCACGTGGTAGCTGACTGTACAGGTCGTACAACTGATGTGGAAGAATAGTTGGTAGGTTCCATACAGATGACGTGGACCATCAGGATGTGACATGTGTCACCACTGGAAGGGTGACACGTGGCACACTCATACAGGTGCCACGTGGCCTTACCGTACGGTGACATGTGGCAGGGTAAGACGTTGACTGGGCAGATAGGTGGTAGGTACGATTGTTGACTGGGGAAACAGGTGGCAGGTACAATCGCTGACTGAGTAGTAGATTTGGACCAATCTCGTTTCAACACGTGGTGTCAGTTTCTAGCGAATTAGGAGGTGCCACGTGGCCTAGACTTGGGCTACCATGTGGAACCTTGTGGTTGGTCATTTGATTCATAAGTAAAATTGTTGGAGCCTCCGAATTTGAATTCGTGACCTCCAACGTGACTTATACACCATATGACCTCATTATGGAGCACGTGCCCAGCCCTAGGGGCTATTTTTGAATTTGGTTACATAAAGTGGGTTTTGACCATATTATATGGATTTTTAATTGATTTTATGATTGTTTTTGGAGATTTTTGCCCATTTTGGGGGGATATTAGACCCCTTTTTAGGCCATATTTTGGGAGGAAGTTGGGAGATGGTTACCAACTCCATATCTAAATAAACCAAGCCTTCTTGAGGCCATGGGAAGAGATTCATAGCAGGTTTATGATGAATATTTTCCAAGCCAAAGCCGTTTTTATGTAGGGAAGTTGTTTAGGAACGCACCTTTGTGGGCCATTTCTGGGAGCTCCGGTCATCCGATTTGAGTGTCGTTTATTCTGTTGGGTTCTTAAGATCTGGGAGAACGAGACCATATCAGTTTTGTAACCTTTTGGCACTGTTGTGATGTACGTATTGAGCTTTGAACAAAAATAAGAAAGCCTCACCCACTGAGACAAAGGCCTGGAGACGTAGGCGAGATTGTCGAACTTCGTTATCACATTGGTGTTATTGTTTGTTGTTGTTTTATGCTTCATTTCAGTTCTGTACATGTTTATGTGGTTGTGATAACTTCTCATATCTTCTTTCTCTTTCATTAAGCTTCCTTAATTGGTTAATGAATACATGCTTAATAACTCAACCATAGTCATGTAAAAGATCTTTTTGGACCAAGTGGTATCAAAGCCAATTGACATTTGGAATTTGAGTTTTGCATGTTAACCAGGGAAGATATCATCTCAAGGGAAAAAATGGCATCTACAGGAAGACTTTCTCAAGATGAGAAGGAGTTCATAAATTCAGTGTTTTCCATGGCCGAGATGGTGAAAGTGTTGTATGAAGACTACTTGGAATGAAAGAGCACAGTTCAAGTGAAAGCTTCAAAGAACAACAAAGTCAAATAAGGATTGAAGGAAGAGCCTTCTACATATGTTTCAAAAAACATATCTGAGGTATGCAGTGAAGGTCATTCATCTAATCCTCCATGTTCCCATCAAGATGGTTTTGGTGCATTTGAAAAACATACAAAAGGTGTAGGTTTGAAATTGCTAACCAAGATGGGATATGAAGGAAAGGGACTTGGAATCAAAGGCCAAGGTATCATTAATCCCATTGAGGTTGTGGAAAGGCCTCGATATTTGGGATTGGGATATGGCGAAGTGAGCTTGGAGCATCCTCCAAGATTGGTTCTAAAACTTTGGAAGAAAGTAATGCTTCAAATGGCCAGTTTAAGACATTGTAGGAACACTTCACAAAAGGTAATGGTGCATCACTTCAGGATTGTGGTAGTGAATGAAAATCATCTCCAAAGCAAAGTGAAGATCAGCATGGAAGGTATAATGGTCATGTTTTTATCAATTATCCTTTTGATTATAATAAGCATAATCAAGTAATCCGGAACTTGTGGAATAAATATCCATGTACTTATTGTCATTCACCCAAGCATTGTATTGCCAAGTGTTGGAAGAGACAAACTTTGTACAAGAAACCTATGTCGACTAGGAAGGAAACACGACATAAAGACTCAACCCCACAATGGAAGAAAGAGAAGGGTAAATAGTTCTGGATGCCAAAAACTCAGTGCACTTATTACAACAAGAGTGGACATCAAAAGGCTAGTTGTTGGAAGCTTAATCCAGAGCTTCATCTAAGGAAGGACAAAAGGATTTCCCATGTACTCACGAAGGAAGAAAGATTACCAGCGAAGCAAGAGGAACACTGTGAAGGAAATAAACTAGCCACTTGGTTTTTCCATAAGTGGATGTCACAACTTCATTGTATTTTGCTTCCATTAATGTAATCACACATGTTGAAATGATGACCTGTTATAACATCATTTTTGTACAACATTGTGTTTTGTTTTTTGTCCTTATGAGTTTGTAACCAGTCAAAGTCCATTATTGTAACCTTTTGGGGACCAAAAGTTCCTTTAGTGGGGAGGTGTGATCCAGATTCGGATCTAGGAGCTTGATGGGGCTCAGAAAGGCCTAAAAATCAAAGTTCTCAGAATGGCTTCAAAACAGACATGTGCATAGACCTCGTCGATAAAAACCTAGTGCAACTTGAACAGGCTCAAACAAACATTGTATGCTCAAGTTATGGTGATCTGTTCATTTTTCCAAACATGCAAAAAAGGGTGACTGTACAGATTGTATAGTGCCACATGGAAGCTAACTATACAGGTTGTACGACCGTACACCTAACGTGGCAGCACAGTTGGCAGGTTCTGTACAGATGACGTGGACCAACTAGGATGTGACACATGTCGCAACTGGAAGGGTGACACGTGGCACACTCATACTTGTGCCATGTGGCCCTACCATATGGTGACATGTGGCAGGGTACAACGCTGACTGGGAATACAAGTGGTAGGTACGATCGCTGACTGGGCAGATAGGTGGCAGGTACAATTACTGACTGGGCAGTAGATTTGGACCAATCCCGTTTCAACACGTGGCATTAGTTTCCATCAAATTGGGAGGTGCCACGTGGCAACCTGTGGTTGGTCATTCAGTTCATAAGAAAAATTGTTGGAGCCTCCGAATTCGAACTCTATAACACAGAGGCTATGCTTTGGGAAAGGTCTGAATACCACAACACCAAAGGTGGGACTTGTTTTATACAACCCACTATATATTAATTAAGGTGCATTGTATAATGTATGGGGGTGGAAAGGGGTTGGGGCTAAGCCCCAACCCATGGTTCTTCGTATTACATATAACCTCTATCCATATTGGATGTGCTCCACTATAAAGGCGCGGGCCACGTATCAATCAACAAAAGGCACCAAAGATTTGGGGCTAACCTCCAACACTTTCCCACCTTTTCACTTAATCACTAGAGCGCGCCTTTTAGGAACCTATCTACCATATATCACGGGGCTAGAACCAAGGGTTAGGTGCACCCCAAGGGCATGGTCCTATCCCCAAGCCACATATGACCAGTGATTTCGGAAAAGGGGCCAGCGCACAACCCTTTGGGATGGTGCTTGGCCACCTATACACCATATGACCTCATTTTGGAGCACACGCCCCACCCTAGGGGATATTTTTGAATTTGGTTACATAATGTGGGTTTTGACCATATTATATGGATTTTTAATTGATTTTATGACTGTTTTTGGATATTTTTGCCCATTTTGGGGGGATATTGGGCCCTTTTTGAGGCCAGATTTTGGGGGGAAGTTGGGAGATGGTTACCAACTCCAGATCTATATAAAACAGGACTTCTTGAGGCCATGGGAGGATATTCAGAGAATGTTTACGCTAAATATTTTCCAAGCCAAAGCCATTTTTATGTAGGGAAGTTGCCGAGGAGCGCACCTTTGCGGGCCATTTCTGGGAGCTCCAGTCATCCGATTTGAGTGTTGTTTCTTCTGGTGGGTTCTTAAGATCTGGGAGAACAAGACCAAATCAGTTTTGTAACCTTTTGGCACTATTGTGATGTACTTATTGAGATTTGAACAGAAATAAGAAATCCTCACCCACTGAGACAAAGGCTCGGAGACGTAGGTGAGATTGTCAAACTCCGTTATCACATTGGTGTTATTGTTTGTTGTTGTTTTATGCTTCATTTCAGTTTTGTACATGTTTATGTGGTTGTGATAACTTCTTATATATTTTTTCTCTTTCATTAAGCTTCCTTAATTGGTTAATGAATGCATGCTTAGTAACTCAACCATAGTTGTGTAAAAGATCTTTTCGGATCATCCTTCACCCCCCCCCCCTCCTTATATTTTCTTGGAAAGTCGTGCGGCTCTATGATTGTTAAAACCTGGGTAAATAAAAATCCAAGAGTTGGGGATGAGGGGTTAACCACGATGATAGTGGGTAAACTAGAAGTGAATCCTTGTTTGCATCATTGCAAATGTTCGTGGATTAATAAAGGGAGACACTATAGAAATTCTTTACACACACTTCTAATAAATTATGTGTATATTGTGGTATAAACAAGTAAGATATGCTAATAAATTCTGTGTATATTGTGGTATAAATGAGTAAGATATGTAGTTCCTGCAACCTAAATCTTATAAATCCATGAGAATGTAGTTGTGAATCACCACTATTTTAGTACCCTCTGTACCTCCATGAAGAACCCTCTGCACCTCCATGACGAACCCTCAACACATCTCTATCCTGCACACTAATATTCCATTTAGTACCACAATGGATCTGCAGTGAAGTTAATGTCTCCTCCTTTACGGTCACCGTGGTTCATTATACTACGGATGATTGAATACGTCCAGTGATTCCATAAACTCTGCCCAGACCCTCCATATAATGGGGAACAATATAATTTTCCATTATTATTAACCTACAACAACAAAAAGGTTAAATTTATTCTCTATAATACAACACCCCATGAAAGGAAACTATCAATGATATGCATGTTGTTTCATATTAGTCAACGCTGGAGGTAGTTTCATTGGGTTTTATGTAGGTAAAAATATATTGATTTAAAAAATGCCACCACGTATACTTTGTTTTTCTACCTTGCTGAGAATTGAAGTGGGAAAACACCATGCCTCTGTATGAAGACATGCATGTGGGGATTACAACATGTGATGCACGTGGAAGACATATTTAATTTTGGTTTGTATTTAATTCACTTAGGGAACATAAACTACTTTATGCATGTATTACACTTGCCTTTCTCCTCCTGGTTTTTCTAGTCACCTGAAGCTCTGAGTGAATGTCTTCGACTAATATATTGACTAATATATAACCCCACATAGAATTCACCCTAGATGGGTCTTGCAGAGAATCGGGTAAAGTCCTAAAGCATCTATACTTAAATTTGCAGATTTATTTTATGTGTTAGCAACTTAATATTATGCATCTCTTTCTGTTTCTGCATTATGTTGAAGTCATGATGTTAATTTTTGTATTGTCCTTGACTACATCTCTCAATTGATATGTTGGAAATCTAGCTAAAGGAGAGTCCAGAGACATTCATGATTTTCAGTCAGGGTGTTGGCACTTCTGTGTTTAGAGAATCGATGATGTATCAGGATTACCATGGCTTGCCAACTTTCAAGAAGGTAACATTAAAAGATTGGAAGCCAAGGATAATTTCATTTTTGGATTCTTGTGCAACATACCGGAGAGACATGAACACTATTTTTAATGACTTCATGAAAAATATCCTTTCCTGCTCCAACTTTCCTTTTCACAGTGAAAAATGGATAACTCAGTAGATCATCACAGTCATGAATATAGCTCAGTAGATCATTGCAGTCACTAATATGATTGATGAGGGGGATCAGAGACTCACATGTTAAGATGTGGCTAGTAAGCGGGGAAACCTCCCTCCTGAATGAATATGGTGTGCTATGGGCGTTGAGCTCATAACAATTCTAAGGTTATCCCAAACAAAATACATTACCTCTCCTAAAATAATAAACTTTAACATAATTTCTTAATATTGTTTTGTTGTACTAATAATTTTTCTTTTGATATACTATTTAGTTAATTATATTTTTCTTCCATTCTATTAATGGTTTGATGAGATATACCATTGGATCTTTATAGACATGTGTATTCACCAGTTCTAAATTATATTGTAATTAAAATGTGTAATAAATAATAATAAATAATGTAGTTGTGTGTTGATTACATCGAAGTCATTTCCCAACAAAACATATTCTGACAAGGTTCTGAAATTTATTTTATTTTTATTTCCTCGTTGATCATTAGATCTGCTACTCTATTTGTCTCTTATAAACTTGTGTATTATAACATATTTTTCTCATTCTATTGCATGAAACCCTCTGTATCAAAGTATTTCCTTGTATCACCTACTTACCTAGAACTGCAATGGTAGCAGAGATGTAGGCAATAGTTGTTGCGTTAGAGCTAGAGTAGGGGCCTCCTAGAGAGGAAGAAAACCAAGGTAACAGGAAGGGAATGCAACAATGAAACTAAATATATGTCAAGAATAGTTTTCCGAAGCAGATTAGGTTTCAACCATTTTTTCGTTTTTTCATTTTTTCAATTTTTGAAAGTAACATGCAGTGGCACTTGTTTTTATAAGGTCGATATTCATTGGTCAAATTAAAGTACCAACCATTCAAACCAAAATCTATGCCTTTTCTTCAAATATGGCTATGAAATTGAAGTTAGTTCATGTTTTTCCTAATGGTAAAGTGGCTCCATCTACATAAGAAACATTACATTTCAATGATAATGGTGGAACATAATAAAATAAAATAGTGTATTTTTAAATAGTGTATTTCAATGATAATGGTGAAACATCATAAAATAAAATAAATGGTGTACGCTCGATTTATGGTGACGGATTTAGGACACCATGTGAAAGGCCATGGTGCAGTGAAACTGTTCAAGAGTATTTAAAAAAAATATTTTTAAGTTTTACATATGATTCAAGTAAAAACATTTTTCAAACCTCTTTCCATCTATGTAGTTAATGGGTGGGAGGTTGATATTTGAATATCTGCAAGCACAGGAGCCGAGACCTGCAATGACCTGCAACAAGTAATATGATAGAATGGGTTTATTACGAGTGAATATATGTTTTTTCTTGGGTTGTAAATGGGCCCAATATACACAAGCACAGGAGTCGAGACCTGCAACAAGTAATATGGCGGAATGGGTCTATCTCTGGATGTTGGAGTGGTCTTTTAAATCTTTCTAATTTTTTCCACGAAGGTTCTATCTATGGAGGTTGGAGTGAGAGTTTTTAGTAGTTGGTAGTTGTTCCCTTGGTTGCTTCGGTGTTTTATAGTAGTTTTTAGCAACTTAGCAAGCAGCAGGTACTCTTCATAGTAGTGAAGGACTGTCGGCCTCTGTGCTTAAGAGGTTAGTGACATAAGGGGATAAAATTCTTAAATACAAGCTCCACCTAGTATTGAAGGAGTTGTGGCTTACCAACTATCCACCTATTTGGTTAGATGGGTCATTTAATAAGGTGGCAGTGAAGTCAAGTTTTAGTGGGATGAGGTTTTAATTAACTTTATTAACTACTTAGTTTAGGTTAGATGCTAGTTGTGTGAGAGCTTAGTTGAGAAATAGGTGGCGGTTATATCATTGGTTTTGGAAGCTTCCGGATGGAAGATGAAGTCAGCGCACTAATGGGTGTTGTTGATGAGTCTCTATGGAAACGATCTGGTCTTTTCACATTGGAAGACGCACTTTGTTAAGGTACAACTCTGTTTAACTCAACTCTGGAAGTTTCAGCACACCAAACGAAAAAGCTCCCAGAGTTTAGAGGTGAGGCTTCATGTGTTTCAGATTCCACTTATGTTTTCTTTCTAGGTGATTCCGTCCTCAACCAGAGCGCAATAAGTTCTTATTAGAGATATTTTTGGATGGTTTAGGGAGGGAGACATGCTCTTTAAATATGGAGGGAAAGGAGTTCAAGGCGAAGGGAGGAAACAGAGCTAGGAGAAAGCAGTGGAAGGAAAACAAATCAAAGTGAAGGATGGTTTTGGGATCTGACATAGGCTTAGAGGAAACCTGTAGATTAGCTCTATGTGGACTGGTAGGAAGGCTATATTACCGCAACTTGTGCAAGATCTCTATACCAACATGGGTTGCGATGAATTGGAATCCATTGTTAGGCTACTCAGCTAAAGTCATTTTCCTTCCGAAGGGGTGGTTTGGGTTCCTGTTCAATTTGTCGGAAGACACCTCGTAGGTTTTGGAAAAGCCTTGGGTCATTGAAGGCAGTAGCTTGATGATAAAGTGATGGAGAGTCTTCTTTGATCCAACCACAGAGTACTTTATGTATCGTCATCTGTGGGTATTGTTACCTGGACTACCGCTATAGCTATGGAATGCAAGGGCTCTGGTGACTATTGGAAACGAGCTCGGACGATTTATCATGGTGGATGAACAGTCTCTTAAAGCTTCATACAAAATAGTGGCGAAAATTTTAGTGGAGGTTGACATCCATTCGAGCTTACTAGAATCTATGGATAATGAATGGAGATGGAGGGGTCAGACGGTGAGTCAAGGTATGGACTACTTAGGAATTCCTTTTAGGTGTAGTATTTTCCGTAGAACAGGTCATTTGAGGAGGGATTGCAAAGGCTCAGTGGAGGAAGAGGATTCTTAAGATTCCTTGCTGAGGAAAGCAACCTGTGAAGACTCTCCAGAGGTCAAATATTTCAAGGTTGGTGTACAACACTCATCTCAGGAGGAAGCCAGTTTGGTGGAGCCGACAGACACCTTTTCGGGTAAGTTAAAAACCATCTTCCCCTCATTATTTTCTTCTTTGATGACATGGGAGTGCGATACCCTGGAATCATCCTGTGCTCGAGGGAAATTTTTTACAGAGGCTTCTCCTAGTGTTTCCTTACTGTTCAAGTTAGATCCTTTATCCAATGGAGTGAAACCCTCATTTCTGGGTGGGGGGGGTTTTAATTAGTCAAAATTTTCGGGGGAAGTGACCTATAGGGGAGAAGGAGGCTTGACCAATGTGCTCAAGGGGGATAGGGGAACCCAACCAAATATAACTACAAGTGAGTTGGAGGAGTTCGGGGGGGAGAATTCTTCTTTCCGGAGAGCCTTTGGGAGAGATTAACAATTTTCCAGGCTATAGGGAACCTGATTTAGGAGAAACATCCCTCAGTTCTATGTTGGATTGTTATAACCCTAAAATTCCCTACTCATGCATACATGGCATTGGCCTTCTTACTTGCATAATTTTCCAAATCACTGTTGGGAAGCTCTACTTAAAAAACCAATTTTTAGAGCATGTACGCGTCCTACGCCACTACTGCCCATGCACATATGCATGCTGCATGCTAGAAAACCCATGTACATACGCATGCTACACAATACACAACCCGCGTATACCTCCAAAAGTTGCAAAAATTAAAAAGTTGTAAGGAATTCGGTGGAATTGACGGGATATTGGAGGTTTCCCAACCAATTCACCTTCCATAGCCTGTCCCCCAACCGAATAACCATCCTTTTTTCATATAAAAGGAGGTGTTGGGGTCTCATTCCAGGGAGAAGCAAAAGAACAGTGAAACTCTGCCCAATTTCACTTCCCTTCCTTTCCCAAGCATTTGCATCTTTTTGTGAGTTACTACCTCGACATTCCCTCTTCAGCCCCTTTTTCTCCCTTTCAATCCATTCCCTTTCCTTGAGGTGATTAGTAGATCGTGAGAAGAGGCTTATTGGAGGTTGACTTGGAGCATTGTAAAGAGGAGCCCAAACCAGGTTTGCAGAATGGTGGTCGGCAAGGATTGGAAGTTTCATTCTTTGTTTTAATGAATAAAATAATTTTGTTTCTTGTCCCAAATGATATTGTTAATGTCATCTATTTTTTATTTATTCATAATATTCATGTCTAACCCTAATATATGAATAGAAATAACATGTGTGTAGCCTTTTTTTCCTAGTTTTGGATGCAGGTCAACTTTGGGAGGAGATTTGCAGTCTTTGGAGCTACAGAGCTTGAGGAGATCGTCATCGAATGTTGGATAAAAGGTATGGTTTTTGATCTTCTATTTCATTGTTTTCTGTTCATTAATTTTGGTATGTTTTAGGTAAAGTAGAAGCTAGATTGACTTTTAGGAGGTCATTTTCTTTTTCTATATCCTAAACCTTGGTATAGTTATAGGGAGATTTTCCCGCTAGCAAAATTGGTGACCATACTGGGCAGTCTCTCTAGGGTTTTTAGGGAGGTTTTTGGGTTGTTGATTGGCTTCTTGTTTGCCTCTTTTGAGTTTCAGTGAATTTTGTTGAGTCTTTTAGGGGTCTCTAGTCACTTGCAAGGTGTATACCAGTTTTCCCTGCCATGTAAGTCTGCCTTGAATTTTTATTTTTGAAAAGTCTCAGAGGTGTACGCACCTTGCTTTGGGAAAACCCGCATACATACGCACTCTGCATAGTAGACAACCCACATACATACACAGGTTGTTGATGCAACAGCCCGCGTCTCCATTTATTGAAAGTATTTTTTGATAAAGAGAGAGTTTGTCTCTTTCTTGATAGAAGTTTAGACTTCTCAGGACTTTCTTGAACTAGTTAGAGTCTCTGTCTGTGGCCATAGCTTGGGTTGAAGTTTCATTTTACTTGTTCCTTAGTATTCTTTTGTTTTCCTTTAAAGGTTCAGAGAAAGTTGTCAAGTTTTTTATCTGCCTTTTGGTTTCTTGGTTGAATCCCTATGATTCATAGTGGGATGATGTTACGAGGAAACTCTCTCTATGGCTAGGGGTAAACCACAACAGACGTAAATGACTGCAGAAATCAACTTTAATCTCATATATGCTATATAAGAAAATATGTTATCAAGATGAGATAAAAGGCCTACCTCGTCCAAATGTTCGATGAATTCCATCGTTGAGAAGTTGACTCAAAGAAATACACCCACAACTTGTCCTCAACAACCAAGAAACACAAGCATATGGTGATAATATATGGAGTTATCACATTCAATGGAATAATCCATCAATATTCATAACAAATATGCCCATGGAATAACAATTCAAATATTTGCAAGACATTAATTGGATGAGAAAAGAGTATTTCTATTAAAATGTAATCAGTAGAAGTGAATGAATTACAAACTTCTGTGTCGACATGGTTCAAAACCGAGAAACTAAGTCCCTTCCAGTTGGGCCTCCACCACTTCAATCCTCCACTAAATGCAAGCTCATATAAGAGAGGCAATGAGGTTCTCAATCAATTAGGAAAGATCTTGGGGGATGAACAATGTGCTTAAACTTAAAAGGATAAAGGGATGTAGACTCAATATGAAGTGACAATTTCTCTAGAGCAAATTTTCTCTCAAAGTTGAATTCTTCTCCTCTTCCATAGCTCGGATTTGGCCCATTTATAGCCTTCAAGTGGAACTAAAGGGCCGAGTAGGAACATTTCCAGTATATGTAAGGTCAAGGATCATGGATCTCATGATGTGTGTTATGGGACTTATTGGTAAATGCAGACATAAACAGATCTCCCTAGATCCACCTAGATCTAGAACAAAATAGAATAGGACATGATGCTTTCCCTTGTTACATGTATGAACTAACTGAGAGGGGGGGGTGAATCAGTTAGTGTAGATTATTAACCATTTACTCTGATTTTTAACTTTGAATCATTAATCTTAGTGGCAGTGAGTCTTTACTGTGAAATCCAGAGTTATAAACATAAAGCAGATAGTATAAAGAACATCAATCACACACAGCATTCATTCACAAGTACGAGACACAGATTTTTTCAAGAGGAAACCCAACCAGGGAAAAAACCTCGTCTTCTTAAGATGTTCAGCAAGCTTCAACTTTGTTACATCTCATCTTTTATGAGCACCAA
>ML780754.1:325402-354055 GCA_009831015.1 Picea engelmannii
CAGCATTCGTGTTCCAACAGTCGTGTTCCAGCATTCGTGTTCCAGCAGTCGTGTTCCAGCATTCGTGTTCCAGCATTCGTGTTCCAGCATTCGTGTTCCAGTAGTCGTGTTCCAGCATTCGTGTTCCAACAGTCGTGTTTCAGCATTCGTGTTCCAGCATTTGTGACTGCTCCATCACCGATTGCCATCAATGACAACCTTAACCATCTGCGTCAGTCTTCTGTTATAGCCATATCTCCAACATCCCTAAGTTCTAATCATTGAATTTACTATTAAATGAAAGATAAGCGACATACCATTTAAATATCGCTTCCTCTTATCGTCGTCATCCTAGATCCACTCCAATGCTCCTGTGATATCAGATATGCAAGAAAACACAATCCAACCAAAGTGAAAGAAATATAGCATACTCAAAGAGAACCTATGTATGTGATCAAGGAATCATACAATAAAATGAGATGAGTTTTATGGGAAAGAAACATGTCACTACATTATATTAAAGTGAAAGTGGAGATTACAACCAAAGCCTTGATGTTGCAAGGTCCCCTTCCGATGAACCTTTGCTCCAACACACACTTGCTCCAAACTTGAATGAAGAAGATCCACAATGACTTGATGAACTGAAATGAAGGACTCAAGAATGGCTCAATGCAGAATTCTCCACACAATCTTATCCTTACTCAACCTTTCTAAACTTAGCCTTTCCATGAGAAATACCTCTTTAAATAGGGGAATGAGAGACGGTTAAAGAGATTAGGATAATCCCACCAAATCAGAGAAGCGAGTATTATCCCAACCATACAGATGCCACATCACCTTCTAGAACTTTCGTGACGGTCAACCTTTTCTTAGCTTTTTGGCATTGTCGCACCCCAACTATATAGAAGCCTGGGAATACATCGCAAAATAGTTTTAGGGCAGCTTGTGACGACCAAGCATCATCGCACCCTGCTTATGATGTAGACTGTGACGACCCTCCTTAATAAGGTTTTTTGGAAGAGAAAGCCATTCACCTTTCTCATGAAGATAGGTCCTTTTGGGAACATGAACACATGTTTTTCAATGAATCATTGAGATGACCAAAATAATGTGTAACATAATTCCCCACAAAGTATGAGGCTGGAACTTGTGACAACTGAAATACTTTGTAAATTGTGTGTGTCTCGAAAACAAAGAGTGCACCAGTCGGGGACCTACAAATAGTCAAGCATCAATATAATAATATACCATTGTCCGAGGTAGGCATTCCCTTACTCAAAGTACAAAGTGTCAAATGAGTCATGACCAATAAATATACACTGTGGATCCATGTCATCGTGAATTGGCATAGCCACTCAGAATACACTGTGGATCTATGCTCTAAAAATGACTCAAAATCGGACATAGCCACGAGACATAAAAAGTGGAGCTATGTGTTAATACAAATCATGAATACTCCATCGTAGCCTAGACCAGAATGGTATGACCCACGGTTTTCATTTTCGTCATTCTTAAGTACGAATCTAACCATGCGATTACAGGTGATGAAGTCGAACATTGTAGAAACCACTTGATTATCGGTCAGTGATGAGAATCGTTAACAAGTGTGATGGAAATCACCATTGATGTCAATGACTCCCAAGGTACCCCAGTATAATACAACGAGTGTGAATAAAGGAGTTGAAGTCGAACACTCAAGGGAATCTTCCAATCAGGGGCCAATGATGTAAACCCATTGTTGAAAGCGAAGAAACCTGCCATTGAGGCATGTAGGCTCTAAGGCACTGAATGATTTCTAAGTCTTGTTCTTTGATAATGAGTTGAAGTCGACAGGAAAAGACTTGTCACAAGAGGGCGTTGATGTATCCTCCATCAATGACACAAAATAAGTAACAGATTTGAGGTATATCAGAGCATGAAAATGATTCGAAACTAACACAGGGAAGGCTGACATGATAGAAAATTTATAACCGCAGATGGTCGACTCGATAAGAGTCTTATTGAGGCTAGACTTCTCTTGAACATATGAATGACATGACAATGGTCTTGGCAGCATTGACTCAAGGAGGAACCAACATACGAACATGTGGATGGCCAAACGAGAGACGAATGGATTTCCCAATCCGGGTTCAAATGATGAAAGTGGGGTGTCATGTTCAAGAGAGACTATTACTGCCACTAACTAGGGATGATTTTATGGAAATTTATTTTACAATGTAGAAACCTTGGTGAATCTTACTAATCCTTCATATGCCAACTATAAAATGTATTTTGGCGATTTTTAAGGTAAAATAATTGTATCCTATACAATTTGGGCAAATCATTTTTAGAATAGCGAATCTTTTTTGGGGAAAAACCTTAGAAAATTAACCCATGAGAGAAATTTAGCCACTAAAATCATCCCTACCACTAACACAGATACAGAGACACATTTCTTTCTCAATTTTTCCCCCACCATTTCTGGCGAGTACCTCTTTATTTTTACGCAATCTTGAGGAGGATAACATATGCTTGTTGATGTAAGCTCATCCTTCGGATGAGTCCCTCGAAGTATGTTTAATGAACCCTAAGAAGGAGTGGTTCGGTCCCATGTGGGTCTTCCAATGGTTGTTTAACGAGTACAAAGAGAGAAAACTCAGGGATTTTTCATGTTTAGAGAGTCTAAAAAACACTTAAAGAGAACTCTTTCAGTTCTTTTTTCATAAATTAATACGATGAGACCGAAAAAGTGATAACCTACCACTCATCAAATGTTTTCTTCAAATACTTTTACGAGCGTGAAAAGAACAAGGTTGCTCGATAATCGTTTTGTTTTTACGGAGCGTGAAAAGAGCTTAAACAATACTCCATAAGTTTTGTTTTTCGTGTTACCATGATGAGTACGAAAAGACGACAAAATTATACTCGGTTACATTCTCATTGATTTACGAGCATGAGAAGGAACAAAACCTAAGCTCAGAATTTTTCCTGAAAAACTCTAAAAGGATATATACAAATGTATAAAATCAAATCCAAAAAGACGTATGCCTGTTCAATATTCCACTCCTAGATTTCTCACCTGCAAAAAATCAACCACTTGTAACACCATTAGAAGTCTAGGGTTTAGGTGAAATACATTAAAATAATATAAAAAATGAAATGGAAAAGTGAAAAGTAAATAAATATGAGTAAAAAGTTATTTTTACCATTTCATTGTTATTCCACCCAAACTTTGCTCCAAAAACCCCCTTTTGACCTCAAACTTCCACTGTGGATTACGGAAGGCACGGTTGACCATTTAACGAATGAACTCTGCAGGATAGGTAATCTTCACTTCCTTTAACTTTTCATGGATTCATTTTCACTTTTCATTGGTTAAAAGGGTCATTTTAGGTTGCATTGTCTAGGGTATTTTCTTCCGGAGGTCGTCGCAGGCGACCTATATCGTGCCCTGCGACGACCCAGGGTCATCGTAGGTGAGATTTAAGCTACAGTGAGATGAGTTCACACTGTACGGGATAACTAGCCTGTGACCAATGCAAAGCAAAAATGTTTTTTAATATGTTTCTGTTAATAAAAAGTGTCCAGGATAAAAATGAAGATGTTAATACCTCTTTTGTGTTCCATTTCAAGTTTTCTACAGTAAAGATGTTGGAATGGTGAGAGAGAGAACATGAGGATGAATATTACTTCGCCAGGAATGAATCAGGAACAGTGAATACCCTTCGGTAGTGTGGACTGCTAAAGTTATTCAAGATCCAGGGCATGAGGGCCCAGTTACGGTTACTGGAGTATCTAGTCCATATCTGGGGCATAGACCAACATGTATCCCATGTGGGGGTTCACATTCTCGAGATAGATATCGAGGATATCTATTTCTTTACTAGGCTATCTCATCGAGGGACTCGGGTTACACTGACAAGTAGCAGAGGATGTGGTGAACCTATGAGCCATTATGCCAGCGCACATTGTGTGCCAAGTGTTGAGAGACATAGAGGCAAGTTCGCTATCTGAGACGTCTGTGACTTACCTCTACGGACTATCCTATATACTATTGCACATATGGCGGGGAGCGCAGCTCCTCATATGGCTCTTCAAAGAGATTTCCAGTATGCGCTAGAATGCATGGAGCCTCGAATTTTCAACTGGAGCAACGGGGTTCTCAAAAGCATGAAGAAACAGTTGACCAAGTGTAGGAGAGGTGACTTGAAAAAATTTGGATACAGATTGATTTTGGTGTCCTTCTTATTGGAGAGGGTTTCAAACCTATGCCTATAGGTAGAGTGGGGCATACCAGGCCCATAAGATCTAAGAATGAAGAGGTGGTGTGACCTCATGGATCAGCATGTGATTGGGCCTATTGTCAGGTATAATGACGTTTTCTTTGATTGGTTGAGGCCCCAGATGCTTATGGTAGATGACTACACATATGCTGGATTGGACTTTTGAGGTGACCTAGACTTGGTTCTTCCTGAAGGTTCTCAATGGTTGAACATAGGTAAGAAGTACTTTTTGTTTTTTTAATGTTTTTGTAATTTTAAAATATGTCATGTTTTTATATTCTTTATCCAATGACTAATCAAAAAACTCTTTGATGATGTAGATGTGGGACCTGATCGCCCTCAAGGTTCATCTCCCATTCATAGGCATGGGGAGAGGGTTGAAGTAGCAGGATTAACCACTGTTGACTATGAGGCTATAGAGAAGAACTTGGAGGGACTAACAGTGGACATCCCATATGCCTCCATTGATAATATCCCGAGGTGTTATCAACGCCACACAGTGGGTGTGTCTGCATCTATCAGTCGATTGCTTCGCAAGTTAGCACGGGCAGTCGCATGTCATCACGAGAATCATACTTGATGCTATATTTTGTATATGAAGCCATGTGCTTCACATTTTTGACATTTTGGCATTCGATCAAAGACATTTTTGTAAAAACATTTATCGTTATATATATGATGCTTCTACTAGCTTACTTGTTTGTATATACAAAATGTGATTGGATTTTATAAATTTCTCAAATTTCTGTCTAACACATAATTAGCCAATGCATATGTTAATGTATTTATAAATATATGAATGTGTTGATATTCAATGTAATCAAAATGACGTTCCAAGAGGCGAATTCACAAATATACCCTTAATAACGTAGGACTTCGAATGGAGTAGATGTTACTCAACTGTAAGACTACTAACTGCGAATTGAGGGGTACAATAAGATGTAAGATTCCAAGAGACACAACGTTGGTCAATAATTCGATGATTGCACTGTATTCTGCGATATTGTTAGTTGCTCGACCAAGGAAAACACCATGTATACTAATCAATTCATCCGTGGGTGCATAAATTGCCCAAGCAACAGATGTTAAGTTCTGAGTACTACAACTGTTGTGGGTGGGAATCCCTCCTACGGAATAGCACTAAGGGTTTTTATCATGCATGCAAAAATGACCTAAAGATTCTTACTTCTTACCATCATCCCAGGCCTAAACCCCCCATTACTCATATGTAAATACAAAGTTCAAGAGATCAAGTTATCGTACCTTATTTTCCATGTTTGATGTCGATCCCTTTTCACGCTTGGTTGTTCTTTGACTGCAACTCTCCTCCCAATGCTAAACTACATTCACAAAAGACAAACAAAGAAATCTGCATGCATTTGATCTATGAACTAATGGGTTAGAGATTTAATCACTCATACAATCAATATTCAAATAAATGATAATCTCATATGGCGGGATGGGAAAAACAATTCTTTTATGAACTTCACAATGATACCTTACAATGATAAAGTCGGCCACTACTCCTCGATCCTGATCCCAGGCTCTTCTTTCACTGTCTTCAAACTGATTTGCTCTATATTTCTCTTTTCACAAGGATGGCTAAAGGTTGGGACAAAGGGAGTGCTCAATCGGGTATAGTTTCTTTACTATGATTTTCCTCCTTTCAAATGGGACCCCTACCCCTTCTTTTATAGGCTAGAAGGAGCTAGGTATTTGGTCAAATGACTGGCCATGCATGCCGAAAGGTTTAGTTAACTTACCCAAAGTTGTGTGTTCCATCAGCAACTTTCCTTTTTTCGTGCTTTTGTAGGTACACCCGGGTTGTCTTGGGTCAGCTAGCGTATACACGTGTTCAGTAATGGAGCAAGGCGCATGGGCCTTTATAAAGGGTGTTTTTAAGAAGAGTTGTTCAGTAGTGTTTTGGAAAAGAAGGAATCTGAGATGGCCTAATTCCAGGTACGCATGTCTGGTGAAAATTAGGGTTATAACAGATTCCCCCTAATGTGTGAGGTCAGAAGAGCATCTGATGACCGAAATACATTACCAATCTTCACCAACGTTCCATACAAGTGAGCTCAGGGACCAGAAATCAAGAGTTGCCATCTGCAAAATAACAATTGTCTCACCGAGGCGGGCATACCCATGCTCGGGATGAAATAAAATCATGGCTACCAATCAAATACACTGTAGATCCATGTCATATAACTATATAAAGTGTAGCCGCGAGAAATACACAATGGAGCTACATCTCGAAATCAAAAAGATATACATGTATAATATCCATCTTCTAGAAGATGATAAGACCTGATAGATGGAGATAAGGTCTTCATAGCTCAAGCAACAACTTCAAAATCTTCAAAAATCGGGTAGGAGTGTAATATGAGTGTACGAATTCACTACCTAGAGGTCTTCGACGACTCGTCGGGCATAGACTAAAGGATCTTGATGATCAGACTGAAGGATTCATTGATTTTGAACAAAGACTTGATTGGACCTTCGGGGTGGCCGGGCATGAGGACAAGAGACAAAATGCAGAGGGGCTGACTCGGGCTTGATAAAAAATTCCCTTGGACAATAGCATGACAAATGATGAGACTTAGGCAGCATGGCATTAACATAAGTTCACGATGCAGGAGGCAACGCAAACTCTCCATATGTTTGGAAGAATAACCAAATGGAGGAGGACACAACTCAATGTAGCGAGAACAAATTCCTAAGGTCATATTAAATCCCGGGGCTTGACGAACAAACGAAAGGATGTGATTTATCCAAGGGCAACTCATTGTGCTACCAATATAAAGAAAATACTTTTCCCTTCCTCTTTTTGGGGTATATTTGTTTTTTTTGTCTTTTTTCAATAATTGTGGAAAAAGAATAAAAGAATGCTATGTTACAAAGGAGGAATGAGTGTTGCAAACAAATGATTTCATGGCATGAGGACAAGACTGATGTTCAAAGCAAAGACACTCAAAAAAATCCCTCCTGGGGCCAAAGGTATCAAGACACAAAGGCAAAGTGCTACAGGGCTTCCGTATAAGGCATGCTTCAGATGGTTCGGTTGAGAGAAACATGGAGCTGGCATTAGGTCAAAGACGTCGGTATACAAATGCTATTAATAAGACACACAATGGTAACGTCCTTTGATGTAAGTTTAACGAGCCCAGAGAAGGTAAGCTCGGTTGTTTTTCATGTTTAGAGAGTCTGAAAAAACATAAAAGGAGACTCCACTGTGGTACCTTTTTCGAAGATAGTCTATTCGGTTTGAAAAAGGGGTAAATTAGCACCGAAAAGACGTCTATTCAAAACCATTTTAATGAGTGTGACAAAGACAAGATCACTCGGCAATTTTTTCATTTTTAAGGAGTCTAAAAAAAAGCTTAACTATGGACTTCGTCAGGAATGTTCTTCTGGACCATTTTAACGAGTGTGAAAGAATAAGGTCACTCAATGATATTTTCAATTTTAGGGAGTCTGAAAAGAGCTTAACTATGGACTCCGTGGGAGTTCCTTTTTCATAAATTTAGTCTCTCAGGCCCGAAAAAGGGTTAAAATTATACATGAGAATACTCTTCTAGAGATCTGAGGATTCTAGAGTATACCTTTGTTCGTACAGTTGACCATCCAGACCGAAAAAGGGGTAAACTACCACCGGATAGACATGACTTCAAATTTCAGTTTAACGAGCGTGAAAGGCCACAATATCGCTCGACAATCTTTTCATGTTTAGAGGGTCTGAAAAAGGGCTTAAAAGAATACTTGTGGGGGCTACGACTCATGTATAAAACTGGTTCAGGTAGAGCCCGCTGCTAGGCTCATACCAAGAGTCTCTTTGATAGTCAACTTGGGAAGTCTCCCAAAAGGGAAGAAAACACAAACCACGGTGTAAGTCCTCCCGCGGTATAGAAACCGTAGTCGTGGCTTCAAGGATAGCCTCATCTTAAGGCAATTCAAAATGCGAGAAATCACGCAAACGAGGGTCGACAGTCCCAAAGGGTGAATTAAACTGACCATACTCCATATGACGATGGAGGTTCTGGCTAGGACTGGCAGAGTCTATCAGCGAAGAATCCTAAGCACGAGGGCTTGAGGATATACAAACAATGAGATCAAACTCAGAAGGATACTCAAGCCCACTTGGACCAAGAGGGGGAAGAAAGGGCTCCCATGCTCCCATTGGATAAACCAATGGATCAATTGTTGATTCCAAGTCTCAAGAAGGAAAACATGATTGCACAGGTTCCTGCTTAGAAGAAATTGAACATCGAGGATAAGACGCCACACAATTAACCTGTGGCGGGGTGGAGTCTACACAAACACTAGGAGCATATAAAGGGGCAGCCTAAACTAACGCTGAATTAGGATGGTGATTATCAGATGCTAGCTGGTCAATAGTGACAATGCTTCCATTGTGAGGGAAATGCATCACCCGGAAGAGCGTAGACACCACAGCGTTCATAGCATATACATAATCACGCCCAAGAAGCATATTGAAATCTAATGGGCCTTGCACCACTATAACATCGACACAGACAATATTCCCTCCTAGCAAGATAGGCAACTAAGGAAGAATCCCCAAACATTCACTAGAACGTCTGTCAAAAGACAACAACTCATGTGAAGCAGACACAAGCTTGGGAGAACCCAAGACTTTCCAAGCCGAGGAGGATAAAATACTTGCGGAGGCTCCTTCATCCACAATACATCGATAGATGTTTGTTGAATTAACTTCAACCCTTATTTGAAAGGGTGCCAAGGAAGGAAGATGAGGTTCAACAAGGTCATTCCAATCAAAGGAAACCATCCTAGGGCTTGGAGGGGGTGTGCTCAGAATGAGCGGAATGCCCCCTTGTTCTGAAAATCCTGAACTGGAAATGCTAAAAACATAGTCGGTAGAAACATCACTCCTCAAGAGAAGAGTGGGATCAACCGAAGACTGCATCGGCATGACCACTTTCTCAACCAATGGCTACATAGGCTGAGAGACTACAAGGTCTAAAGGCACCTCACCCCTCAAAAGAAGAGTGGGATCAACCGATGACTGCATCGACATGACCACTTTCTCAACCAATGGATGAATAGGCTGAGAGACTACAAGGTCTAAAGGCACCTCACCCCTCAAAAGAGGAGTGGGATCAGCTGATGACTGCATCGACATGACCACTTTATCAACCAATGGCTGAATAGGTTGAGAGACTACAAGGTCTAAAGGCACCTCAACCCTCAAAAGAGGAGTGGGATCAGCCAATGACTGCATAGACATGACCACTTTATCAACCAATGGCTGAATAGGATGAGAGACTACAAGGTCTAAAGGCACCTCACCCCTCAAAATAGGAGTGGGATCAGTCGATGACTGCATCGACATGACCACTTTCTCAACCAATGGTTGAATAGACTGTGAGGAAACCTCAGAATACTTAGAATTAGAAGAGCTTGCAGACAAGGACCACAATATTTGTACCTCTGAAATTCCAGGACACAAATGAGTAAGGTGATCTCGCTTGCAAAGATTACAAGGGAACTTAGGCTTATGTCCTATCCATCTAGGTTTCTCAACATAATCAATGCCCCCAACATGACTAGCAGTGGTTGGTTGCACATCTCTAACATGACTTGTAGAGGTTGGTGAAGGATCGATAACATGACTCGCAGAGGCTACATACCTATTGTCGGTATGACTAGAAGGGACTGGACTTTTGCCCTCAGCGTGACTGGCAAAGGTTGGGTGCTTTCCCCCAGCGTGACTTGGAGAGGCTGGGTGCTGGTATTCAACATGACTTGGGGATGTTGAGGAACTCTCTCCAACATGACTCGCAGAGGTTGGTGATTTCTTCTTCCTATTCTTCCTCTTTCTACTTCGTGTAGGCTTTTGATTACTAGTAATTGTACTTTCACCAGGGGCGGTTGATGAAGGGGAATCAACATGGTGCCCATGAAATAGGGTTCTCAACTGAGAAGCGTCAAGATCATTTGGGACATTTTGAATGGTACCCAACCAAACCGGTAGTCCCACATTCAATCCAGGAATGTACAATGTGGCCATCAAAGGGACACCAACGTTTCTCAAGAAAGGAAAAGCACAAGAATCCCCTTGCGAAGGGGTTCCTTGGTTGGTATTGTCGAGAACTTTGGCCATGAAGATCCTATGCACAGGTTCTCCCCTTGTGGTATCGTTCAAGTCCGTAAAAGTATCACGCACTGACTCTGGCAAACCAGTGGTATCAAAACAACGCCTATAAAGAGGTGGCTCCATGTTTCTAAGAGGAAGACCAAAAAGTCCTCACGACTAGCGGAGTGGGCGGTCTACCACCCTAGGTCAGACACCCAAAGCAATGACTGATTGAATCACTATGGAAAACTAAGGAGCACAAAGCACACACTAAAAGTTCCTAAAGGAAAATCAAGCAAACGACTAACTAGTTGGAAGAACAGTTATGCCAGCCAACACTAGAGAAACTTACTGGTGCAAGTGAAACTCGAATACAAAATCACCCTCCGGGTATGCTCTGCAAAGTGTGGCCCGATGTCTGCCCTAGGTACTGTGGTATACCCCCACAGTCACCTGTGTAAGTCCCTAGAATAAAGTCAACTAAATTGCCAGCTCACAAATAGTCACCAGGCGGGTACAGTGGACAGTCAGGTAGACCACAATGAGAAGGGTATCAAGCCCAAAACCTGTCAAGGGTATCGAAAGCAAGTGGTCTGGAAGACAACTGAGGACCTCGAATGGATTCGAGACCCACAAAGCTCTGTGGCAAATGCAATCGACAGAATCCCAATACAAGCCCTCTATATGTGTTCTCCACTACGCTTGGTCCAGCTTTGGAGGGGTTATCTCCGCTACCTTTCCTTACGCGACCTCATGTTTAGACCCTGTGTTAGAGGGGGGTCCCAGATAAATTTCACGATACTGGACTTGGACACTCCCTAACTCAGACTCCAATGTTTGATTCAATGGCCTTGAAGAGTTTCCTCTCCAACCTAATTCAAGGCCCTAACCCTAAACTAGTTGGTTGACCCTACAAACATAAAAAGTCTAATTAATTTTAGATTTAGCGTTCTTTTTTAAGGCTTGTCTTAAGTCAAGGGTTATGGAAATGAAATTATTGATGTTTTGAGGGACGAAAAGATAAAATAAACAAAAAAATGGAAACAAAATGACTTTTTCTGAACAAATTCAAATTTGCGTTTTTCAATTTCCTAACCAACTTTTCAAATTATGATTTCTAAGATCTTTAAATCAGCCAACTCAACACAAGATTTCACTCGACTACGAGCTACTTATTGTCTAAGTAAACCATTAAGAGCTTATGAAAACAAAACTTTTCCTTGATTATTAATTCAACAAACAATTATTCAATCAAACCAAGAAGTAAAAGAATTTTTTTATTTTATTTAATGCTAGCAAGGCAAAAAGGAAAAATGACGACAAGTAAAGACCACGAAAACTTATGGCCTGAGCACAGATCACAAAGAGTCACTAAATTTAACACATAAGATGATAAAAGAAGACTCTCACACTTGTCTAAAAACCCTATGAAAGAAAATTTTAGAAAAAAATTTCAATGAAAAAGAAAGCTATTTTTGTACCAAACCTACGTTGTTGACTGCTATGATAGAGGCTAAAACTAAATCAAGGAAATTCCTGAGAGGTATAACTCTTGACAAGGAAGAGGATGGCTACCTATCCTTACAAAACTTTTCTCAAAAGTCACGTTGTTGATAGTTCAACAACCAGCGTGTGCACGCGGGCTGAGTAATATTAGGGTGTGTGCAGGCCTTAGACAGGACGCGTGTACCTCTGTAATCCTTCAAAAATGAAAAACAAGCAATCAAACACTGGCAGAGACTACTGGTATTGAAAACCAACGTCCCTTGAAGACCCAGAGACTTTACTTTAACAAAAAATAAATAAATAAATAATAAATAAAATAATAATAATAATAATTAAGAAAAATTGCATAGAATAAAATCAATCTGAGGTGGTACCTAAGATATAGATTTTCAAACATAGAGACTAGAATGAGATCCAGAAAACCCCTGAGAAAGATTGCTTCTGACAGGGGAGAGGATGACTTCCTCTCTAAAAAAAAATTTCTGAATTCAAACACGCGACTGACACTTCATCAGCTAGCGTGTACACGTGGGTTGTGTGAAGGTAGGGTGCGGGTACACGCGTGCAGGCCTTATACAGGCCGCGTGTACCTCTGTGACTCCCGTAAAAAAAAATGCAGCCAAGAAAAGAAACAGAGACAACTAGTATGGAAGACCAGAATCTCTGCTAACTCAAACTTTTGCAAAAACTTTAAAAATAAGGAATGAAACCAATTTTTAAAAATACCCAAGAAAAATATTCCCAGAAAAACCCTAGAGATCCCCAGTACGGTTTCCATTTCTATTGTGGGTGGGAATCCCTCCTACGGACTAGCACTAAGGGTTTTTATCATGCATGTAGAAATGACCTAAAGATTCTTACTTCTTACCATCATCCCAGACCTAAACCCCCATTACTCATATGTAAATACAAAGTTCAAGAGATCAAGTTATTGTACCTTATTTTCCGTGTTTGATGTCGATCCCTTTTCGCGCTTGGTTGTTCTTTGACTGCAACTCTCCTCCCAATGCTGAATTGCATTCACAAAAGACAAACAAAGAACTCTGCATGCATTTGATCTATGAACTAATGGGTTATAGATTTAATCACTCATACAATCAATATTCAAATAAATGACAATCTCATATGGCGGGACGGGAAAAACAATTCTTTTATTAACTTCACAATGATACCTTACAATGATAAAGTTGGCCACTGCTCCTCGATCCTGGTCCTGGGCTCTTCTTTCACTGTCTTCGAACTACTTTGCTCTATATTTATCTTTGCATAAGGATGGCTAAAGGTTGGGACAAAGGGAATGCTCAATCGGGTATAGTTTCTTTACTATAATTTCCCTCCTTTCAAATGGGACCCCTACCCCTTCTTTTATAGGCTAGAAGGAGCTAGGTATTTGGTCGAATGACCGGCCATGGATGGCTAAAAGGTTTAGTTAACTTACCCAAAGCTGTGTGTTCCATCAACAAATTTCCTTTTTTCGTGCTTTTGTAGGTACACGCGGGCTGTCTCGGTTCAGCTAGCATGTACACACGTTCAATAATGGAGTAGGGCATTTGGGCCTTTATAAAGGGGGTTTTTAAGAAGAGTTGTTCAATAGTTTTTTGTCAAAGAAGGAATCTAAGATGGCCTGATGCCAGATAAGAATGTTTGGTGAGAATTAGGGTGATAACAACGACTAGTGCCATCGGTGAAGCCAATGTAGGGTAGTGAAGACAACGACATCTGGAAACCAAGCACAACACAAGGTAAGCCACTAAAGGTTGAAACCAAACAACGAAAAAGAACACAAGAGTATAATACATTAAAAGTACAAGAACTCATGAAAAAATGATTTAAGCATAGTACTTATTTAAGTAAATCCCATTTCGAGGAGCACTCAAAGGGATTCCATCATAATGGACTATCTCATAAGCTCCCTTCTCCAAAACACATTTGACAATGTAAGGACCTCGCCACATGGCCTCAAATTTACCGGCCCCTAAAAAATTAGGATCATGTTCATAGAGGAGAACTAGATCACCTTCAGACATCATTGTAGCTGTGGATTATTTCACTAAATGGGTCAAGACGATGCCTACATTTGATAACTCCAGGAAAACTGCATCATTATTCATTTTCAATCATGTCATTACTCAGTTTGGTATCCCTCAAGCTATCGTTACTGATCACGGTAGTCATTTTAGGAATTTCATGATGTCTAATCTTACTGAAACGTTGGGTCTTCGCCATGAAAACGCAACCCCCTATTACCCACATGCCAGTTTCAAAGACGATATTTCACATTCAATCGACAAGATAGCCTCAATGCCATAAACTAACTGGAAAGGTGTAAATCCCGTGGCAGACTTAACAAATGTCTGATAGCCCCATAATGCGGAAAAAAGCATCGTGTGCCATCTTGTCTTATGAATTCCTATCATCTGTCGAAGCATAGTAATGAGAAATTTATTGATTGCTTCAACTTGGCCATTGGGTTGTGGATAATAATGGGTTGAGTTTTCACGGCGAAGACCCGAATTTTCAGTTAGTTCAGACATCATGAAATTATGAAAATGACTACCGTGATCGGTAATGATAGCTTGAGGGATACCAAACCGAGTAATGATATGATTGAAAATGAATAATGTTGCAGTTTTCCCGCTGTTATCAAATGTAGGCATCGCCTCGGCCCATTTAGTGAAATAATCCACAGCTACAATGATGTATCCATGCCCCCCGACCAAGTGAGGGTTACATGTCATGATGTCAATGCCCCATTTGGTGAATGGACCAACGGAAACTACAGGATGTAAGGGATTAGGGGAGATATTATATTTTTATTATAAGTTTGGCAAGCATGGCATTTTTGAACAACAGTAATGCAATCCTTAAACAATGAAGGCCAGAAATAGCCAGCTCATAAGATCTTTTGGGTAGTGGCATACCCAGACATATGACCACCACATGCTTTGGAGTGATAGTCATTCAAAACTTTCTCAGCTTCATCATAGGTGGGACATCGTCGAAAAATGAAATCAACCCCGCGACGGTAAAGAGTATCACCTAGAATGATGTATCGGAGGGCTTGATAGTGTATGCGACGACAATATGTACTAGAGAGATTGGGCCAGAAATTTTGAGTCTGGAGATATATAATGATATCTCTGTACCATATGTCATCATAACTGATCAGAAAAAGGGATTCGTCAGGTAAGGAATCCTATGCCACATTTTCTGTCTCAGCGGAGGGAAGGTCACATATCAATTTGACGAAAACCAAAGATTTCTTAGACTTAGCTCGTTCGAATTCTAAGTCAAACTCCTGGAGAATCACTATCCATTTGGAGTACTTGCCCCCTAGAAATTGTCATGTAAGGATATGTTGCATAGGGTTGCAATCGGAAATAACAGTGGTCCTGCGTAATAAGATATAATGACAAAAACTTTGGACAACTTGCACAGCTGCCAAGGCCAATTTCTCCACCTGGAGGTATTTGGTTTTGGTAATCATGAGACTCCAACTCAAATAGTATATCACATTTTCATCATGCGAATCATCCTCTTGGACTAAAACCATGGCGATGGTAGAGTTCGAAGTAGCTAAGTAGAGGAAGTAATCCCGACTATAGTCAAGGGGAAACATTAAGGGTGTATGGGTTAAGGAAAGTTTCAAGGATTCAAATGCTTTGTTCATGGTATCATCCCATACAAACTCATAGCCTTTCTTAAGCAACCGAGTGAATCCTTTTGTAAGTTCAGCCTAATTGGGGATGAAACGAGGTAAAAAGTTTTCCTTCCCTTGGAAACTTTGGAGTTGGTGTAAAGTGGAAGGAGGAGGTAGATTAAGGATAGCCTCAACCTTTAAGGGGTCTACTTGAATCCCATGTATCAACACAATAAAACCAAGTAATCAGCCAGACTCCACACAAAATACGCATTTGTGTGGGTTTAAGCGGATATGATAATAACAACAACGTACAAAAATGGCCCTCAAATGTGTCGGGTGATCTTGGCGAAGCATGGAATGCGCCAGTAGATCATCAAGATATGGTTGCACAATGTGCTTAATATCATGGAAAGCATAAGACATAGCACGTTGAAAAGTCATGCCAACATTCTTAAGACCAAAGGGTAATTTATGGTAAGCAAAGGTCCCCCAAAGGAAAATAAAATATGTCTTGTGTTGGTCCGTGGGTAAGATGTTAATTTGATTATAGTCGGAGAAACCATCCATGAAGGAGAATATTTCACTGTCAGCATGGTCGTCGATGATCTGGTCAACAAAGGGAGTTGGGTAATTTTCCTTAGGACAAGCCTTATTTATATCTTTATAATCTACACAGATGTGAATGGTACCTTGTTTCTTATTGACTAGAACAAGATTGGAAACCCAATCAGTCAAAGCCACGGGATATATAAAGCCACCTTTAAGAATTTTTTCAACTTCAAGCTTGATAGCAACAAATTTACATGGGTGCACTGGGAGAAGTCTTTGTCGAACGGGTTTAGCTTTCGGGTACGTCTTAATCTCATGTACAACGATATCAGAATCAATTCCTGTCATCTCCTCGTAACTCCAGGAGAAAACGTCGTGAAATTCTTGGAAAAGGGCTTTGTTGTTGTGGACCTCTTCGGTAGAACATGAGGCTCGAATATGAATATTCTCCATGATTTCAGGTTTAATAGATATGTCGAGAGGAACAATAGGTGAAATGTTTCTCAAGTTCCCTTCATACAAGACATCATGTGTTGATTGAGGAATTGAAGAAATAACCACAATGGTCGACAGAGTCAAAATCCGTTGATAACTCTCTATGGTATCACATTCTAGGAAGAGAATGGATCAATGATGTCCATCGTCCCAGGGGGTGTCTTCCATATACACGACTGACATAATCATCTCATCAGTAGGAAATATCACATGAAATGGATCATGAGATGAATCACAAAGAGAAAGAGGGGAAACAGTTGTCGATTGAATAGCTTGGTAAGAATATTCGACCGGACTTAAGGGAATTTTGTCATCGTAACGAGAGTAATCACTAGGGCTAGGTACTACCCATGGGTCATATGATGTAGGGGTTTTGCGAGTGGTTGTGGATATCCTGTTAATATAGGCAACAAAAGGAGTGGGGATATCGGGTGGTGGGATTGAAAATGTACCCATCAAAGTTGAATATTTCAAAAGACCCACGCCGACATTCTTGTAACCAGGGGGTGTCTTCGAGATGAAGGGAACGTTGCTAGTATGAGAATCAAAATTAAAGAAGGCCAGTTGGTCAACAATAACTACATTTCCTAGGTGAGGAAAATGTACCACACAGAAAAGGGTAGACACAACTTCACACATGGAATCAATCCATCTACGACCAAGTAAAATATTATAATCAAGAGGTGCATCGAAGACCTCAACCTCAACATTGACCAATTTACCTTCCAACATAATGGACAATGGTGAAAGAACACCATAGGGTTTGAAACCTGTACCATTAAATGCCTTCAGTGTATGGTGTGATTCAGTGAGGGTAGGAGAGCCAATGGATTTCCAACAAGTAACATACATGACACAAGTCGAGGATCCCTCATCAATAACAGTTCTACAGATATTCTTCTTTTCAACAACAACTTGTATCTGAAATTCTAATTAAGGGGGAAGCCTTGGAATGTGATATTCCAAGTCAAAGATTGTGAGATTAGTATCTGTGGGATCAATTCCACCGATGGCCTTTAACAATGCCTTTCGTTGAGCTAGGAAACTCTGAAGGACTTCAAAAGATGACATTGCAGAGGGTGCTTGCGCAAGATCTTCTACAATACTATAGTTTTGGGTAGCACAGGCGTGAGGGTTAAACGTTGTTACGAGGGAAAAACTCTCTATGGCCAAGGGTAAACCACAACAGACAGGTATGACTACAGAAATCAACTCAATTCCATCATATGCTATATAAGCTAATGTGCACGATAAGAAAGAGGCCTACCTCGATGCAATGTTCGATGATGTTCCACCATTGAGCACTTCGACCCAAAGCTTTATACCTGCAACAAGTTCTCAACAAACAAGAAAAGCAAGTACATAGTGATAATATAAAGGGGTTAGCACATTAGATAACATAATCCATTAATAAACATTACAAACATGCCCATGGATAATAATCATATATTTGCACGATACCAATAGGATGGGAAATGAGTATTTCTATTAATAATTGATCATCAAAAGTGACAACATTAAAGACTTCCGTGTCGGATGGTTTGAAACCAAGAAACCAAGTTCCTTCCAATTGGGCCTCCACCACTTCAATCCTCCACCAAAGGCAAGCTCATAGGAGAGAGACAATGAGGTTGTCTCATCAATAGAGGAAGAGCTTGGGGGTTGAACACTATATTCAGACTTGAGGGACAAAGGGATGCAGACTCAATATGAAGTGATTTCTCCAAAGTAACCTTGATCTCAAAGTTGAATGCTTTCTCCTCTTTTCCATAGCTCAAAATTCTTCTTTTATAGCCTTCAGAATGCAACTAAGGGACCAAGTCGGAACATTTCCAATATATGGAAGGCCAAGGATCAAAGATCTCCTGTCATGACATGGAAATCTGACTCCATTTTGTATTTTCTGGCACAAATCCTGATGTACATGGGTTGTAGTTGAGCAGCCTGTGTATGCACATGTTGTACAATATATAGGGTGCATATATGTGAAAAAATATATTTTTTTGGCTCTGGATTCATCAAAAAGGGATAACAAGTCTGCATAGGGAAATGGAAAAAAGGCCCTCTATGCAAGATAGCAATGGTGAGACAAATATTTCTATAATAGATGCCCCCTAATGTGTGAGGTTAGAGGAGTATCTGCGATGGCCAAAATACATTATAAATAACCCAGAAGTGGAGTGGTGTAAACCCAGCTAGATGAACTTGATTGCTCATTACATTCTGTACTGACTTTTCATACATGGTTGCAAAAAATACAATGCAGATCCATGTGAAAAATATACCAAATAAGTGTTTGTGTCCATGAATAGGAAAATACAAATGCGGTTACATGCCAGAGGCTCTCATAGTCATGAACAAGGCCCAGTGAAACCAGTCTCAAAAATCAATCTAAAGATATCTGTATACCATGGAGTACAATCTGATCTCCTATGATCACTGAAGTCAAATAGGTACTGGTCCAATGAAAAGGAGGCAACAACTCAGGAAAGCTGCGACCACATAGTGATGTCTTCAAGTCTTCTACACTATCCACCAAGGGTGAAAGTCTACATCATGTGAATAAGGGAGTTGAGGTCGAACACAATGAGACATCGTTTGATTACCGGTCATTGAGGTATACTGTTAACAAATGAGAGACAATCTACCAATAATGAAAGTAGGTATCAAGGCACCGAGCACATTCCTACAAGTGTGAATAAAGGAGTCGGTGTCGAACATTTGAGGAATCCATTGATCAGGAGACATTGATGTATTCCCATCTGTCAATGACGATAGAGCTTTCCACTAATGAATGCAAGCCTCAAGGTACTCATAAAACTCTAGGTCCCATATTCGGAATAAATGAGTTGAAGTTGATGGAAAGAGACCCGCTGAAAAAAGAGAATTAAGGCATCTCTCACTAGTCAGCACGAGGCACAAAGCAGGAGCTTCATAATTTGGTGGAGATCGGACGAAGAACATGTTCACGAACCAACGACCCTGTGCATCTTTCACGTGTGCCAAATGCAAGCGGTACACGAAAAAGACCCTCTGAATAGCAACCAATGATGAAAACTGTTGACAAAGGTGAGGAAACCACCAATAAGGCTAATGGCATCCAAGACACTACACGAATCCCAAAGTGTGAATAGATGTCTTTCCATCGAACACAAGGGAAACCACCCAGTCAACGACCAATGATGAAATGTCAATTGTTGTGTTCAAGGTGACCTACCAATGATGAAAGTAGGGCCATGGTGCATGATAAGAACAAAGTATCATGTGATTCTGAGACAAACTGAGGGTATGGCTGACATGCAATGTCAAGATTTCTGAGGAGTGGTCGACACAGGTTGATAGACTTCCTTTGAACAAGAGCATGAGACATATGGTAGACTCTGGCAACATAGACCCAGTGATATGACTATGAAATGGAGGCATCGATAATGTTCTCTATGGGGACTAGAAGAGTAACCAGTCGGCAAAGAAAACTCTGTAACGAGGTCAACTTCCTAAGGCCATGCTAAACCCAAAATTATGATGGCACAAGGACTCAATAACTTTGTTCTCTGTTCAAAGGCGACACAACTGCTGCCAAATATAATATAGTACTCCCTTCTCGCCTGTCTTTTTTTTGTTTTTTCATAACAAATGAATGTTAGGATACAGAGGAGGGAATGAGTGTTGCAAGTAAGAAAAACTAGTTCCAGTAGTGGAACGTACCTATGATCAATGCAAGTAAATGCATATGGGAAATGGACACTTGGGGTGATGTTCCCTCCAAGGTATAGGGTGTCAAATTGTGAAGGATACAAACAAGTCTCTGCTTGGTTGAGGATGCAAAAACTGTTTAGGCAACAGTTTATAACGCAAAGTGAGAACCAGCTAAAGGCTCAATACTGCAAGCGAGGGAATGAGATGAAATCATAACTTAACGCCAAAAAATGTCCTTTTTTATGTCTTTTAGTCTATTTGGTGTAAAAAAGGGGTGAACTTGTGCCAAATAGACATCTTTTCAATTCCAATTTATGAGTGTGAAAAAGACAAGTTCACTCGGTGATCTTTTCTATTTTTTATAATGAGTCGAAAAAGAGATTAACTAAGACTCATGACCTTTCAAATTCAATTTTAATGAGTGTGAAAGGTACAAATCACTCGACAATCTTTTCAATTTTTTAGACAAGTCGGAAAAGAGCTTAACTAAGACTCATTTTTTAGGAGTCCGCGGGGAATAAGGCCGCATGTGCATGAGTGAGAAATGAGGTTTGTCATAAAGTCATGTATCAAGTTATAATGGACTCCCGGTCCTAAGGAAAAAACTCGGCATGGGAACCAAATGACAAAGAGGATCTAACTAGGGTACCCATGTTTGGTAAGTTTCTACCATTTATTAGCGACACTACTTATATCAGATGGAAGGTTAAGTGTCGCAAGAAATGGGTTCATACCTAAGGCATAAAAAGTGGTAGTCGAAGGATAATGCAAAAATGCACGATCGAGTGGATACCTATCCTATATGCTAGGTTATGAAAATACCTGCCCGAGGTGACGAACGACCAATCATGACATCGAAATCCACAAGAAAATTAGTCAAAACTACAAAAACGAGCTCAAAACCACTCTTGAATTAGTCCATTAGGTGAAAAAATAGCATGAAACTATATAAAGTGGGTAAAAATCGCTTATAAATAGTAATAAAATAAAAAATTACTGTATCATTTTGAATTTTACCCAAATAGTGTAATTTGGACCAAAAATACCTCCAAGATTCAAATGACGATTGTACGAGCGTCGGGAAATGAAATCACGAACTGTCTAGATCAGGTAACTCTACATCTCATCCTCTTTAAATTCAGTGGATTACGTTTTTGAATTAGGTTCCAACTTTTTAGTTTTTGAGGGCGTAAATTAGGAATTTCAGTGTACACAGTTTGCCTTTGTTTAGGTCGCGTGTACGACTAAGTATATGCCTATGTGTGAACTACATGGGGCGTATACTAATCCCTACATGTGACTGTCTGCAAGGGAAGTTGCGTATAGGTACGCAAATGGCCAAAAAGAAGGGTTATAACTCAAAAATTGATTTGTCTTTTGGAGAATGGTCCTTGAATGGAGAGAGAGAGAGCATGAGGAGGTAGATGCAGCTGTGGATCGAGATCCGGTGGGTCAAGCGACTCTAAAAAGATGTGTCTTGTACAAATTTTGGTCTCTCAAAGGAATGAGGGCCCAAGTGAGGTTGTTGGAGATGTTGGTGGGTTATTGGGATCATGATAGCGAAAGCTTTATCCTCGATGGACAACCATTGAGGATCGAAGTAGAGGACATCTACTTCTTGACTGGTCTATCACGTCGAGGAGAGGTTGTAAACCTCAAGTCACATGGAGTGGGGAGTGGGATGAAGATCGAGGAGTATATCGATGCCTACTGTGTAGCAGGGACTCCCAAGGTGGGAAGCCAAGTCCCCATCCAGGCGATAAGTAACCTCAGTTTGAAGATCATTGTGCTCGTGCTTACCAGGATCATAGGTTTGGCCTCGTTGCATCAAGCATCGAGACCACTTATGTTTTATGCAGTAGAGTGTGCTAGACCCACTATCTATGACTGGTGTACCTCACTGCTAACCAATATGAAAGGTTAGTTGACAGAGTGCAAACAAGGGAGTAAGAGAAACTTCAGGTTTTCCTCTATTCTTTGTAGTTTCTTTTTCGAGCGGGTTTCGGGTCTGGGACCTAGAGTGGAGATCCTTCCTAGAGGACCATGCGATCCAGCCATGGTGCGGTGGATCGAGGTCATGAGACGACAGGGGGGAGGTACGGTGTCAACACCCTACAACGATGATTTTTTCTTCTGGTGGCGGTGGCAAGTCATTGCTCTGGATGACTATCCCTATGCGGGGATGAAATTCAGAGGAGATCTAGATATGCCACTTCCACCAAGAGCCGCCTACGGTGACATAGGTAAAAGTTTTTAAACATTTCATTTTTTTTTTGTATTTTTGTATTATGGAACAAAAATATTTTTTGGATGGTGTTTAAATATTAACCAAATACTTGTGTAATCGCAGATGTGGGTCTGCGACAGCCAGAGGGATTCCTTTGACATAGACGAAGGAATCAGGGAGATGAGGTGGAAGGAGGAGAAGCAGAGAGGTTCCTACAAAAAGTTCAGGGCAACCTGTCTCGTTTGACACAAAGGATTCCTATGGTTCAGGTAGAGGATCTACCTAAAGCCATGTAGCGACAGGTGGTTGGTGTACCTAGAGGATGGGTACAACTCTTCTGGCGTCTCGCAAACGTTGTGGTTTTCTACCATGACACACATCCAGCACCACAAGCGTAGATGTCATGGGATATGTATATTGGTCGTATATGTTTTGATGGTTTTAGCCCCAATTTTGTAATATAAACACCATATTTTTGAAATATATAAAAAGAGATCTTCGGCTTTAATTATATCTTACAATGTGTACATTGATGTGATGGTTTTGTTTTCTTTATTAATGTGACAAATGCCAATCTAAAACATAATTAGTGTAGGCATCAGATACATGATTAGAACTCCTAGGAATGTGATAATATGTAATAAAATCAAATTGTTGTTCTAAAAGACGTACCCGTAGGAATCAACGGAGTAAAGTAGGATCACGCACCACATACTACTAACTGGGAATCTAGGTGAACTTCTAAAGATTGAATACCATGTGAGATAGCATCGCGCAAAATTTCTATGACGACATTATATTCGACCACATTATTCGTGGATGTCCCTAGGCATACGCCACCTGAAGACACCAGCAGACCCTTGGGTGAATAAATCACCCAAGTGGAGAAAGCCAAGTTCCGTGTATGATAACTGGCTTCGTCTACGAATCCTAGGTAGACCAAAGACTCCATTGACATCTGTCAATAAAGGGACAAACTCAATAAGAAATCCAAAGTCAAAAGAAAAGGGGAAAATAGATGTATATACACTAAATTTACATTAGTATACAAAGAACTCGGCCCAAGCCTAGGGCTCAAGTGTAGTATCTTTTCAAGTAGACCCCATTTATGGGCTCGGACAACTTATTCCCTTCATAATATTTTAACTCGTAGGCTCCTTTTTCTAGAACACGTCGCACGATGTAAGGACTGTGCCACATGAGTTTAAACTTTCCTACCCCTAGCGGTTCTTTGTCTTGATCGTACAAAAGGACCAAGTCACCCTCAGCATACAAACGGGGAAAGACAAACTTGTCATACTGAAACTTGACACGTTTCTTGTTTGCCTCGATAGTAATAAAGGCGTCCCGACGCTGCTCGTCAAGACTCTCTAAGTGCACAAGGTGTCGTTCTAAATCTGAAGTGTCAGGTAGGAGCTCGATTGCCAACTTAAGAGAAGGGATCTCACATTTAATAGGAAGGATCAACTCCACACCATGCACTAACTAGAAAGGCGAAAAACTAGTGGCAGTCTTAATCGAGGTTTGGTATGCCCAAAGCGTGGGATATGGCATGATGTGCCAATTGGAATTACTCCGACTGACAGTTTTTTGCAAAATGGTTTTGAGAGACTTGTTGACGGCCTCTACCTGCTCGTTTGCCTGGGGTAATAAGGAGATGAATGACCATGTCTAAACCCCAGCTTATATGCTAGTTCTACCATCATTTAATTCTGAAAGTGACTACCATGATCAGTGACAATCTCACTTGGGATACCAAACCGGGCGATAATTTGGTTGAACATGAAGAAGGTTGCAGTGTTCCCATAAAATTTTACAGTAGGCATGGCCTCGACCCACTTAGTAAAGTAGTCGATGACCACGATAATGTGTTGATGCCCCCCAGCCAAAGATGGGTTACAAATGATGAAATCTACCCCCCACTTGGTGAAGGGACCGACGGTAATGACTTGGTGAAGAGGAGTTGGATGCGAGCACATTTTTCAAGTGAACACCTGGCAGGGGTGACACTTCTTAACTACTTCGATACAATCTTTAAATATAGTAGGCCAGAAATAACCAGCTTGCAAATTGTTTTGGGCTATCGCAAGCCTGGATAGGTAACCACCACAAGCCCCTTTGTGGCAATCGTTTAGGAAAGACTCGGTTTCTTAATGAGTTAAGCAACGATGCAAGATATCATCTATTCCTCAATGATAGAAAGTGTCATCGATGATGGTATACTTTTTGGCTAGGTATCTAATACGTCGTTGATCATCTCGTGAGAGATGTTGAGCGAACTTCAAGGTTTGAAGATATAAAACAATGTCTCCATACCAGGGGTCGGACAGTGAGACAAGGAAAATGTGTTCATCCACAAACGAATCAACATGGATAACATCCTCATCTAATCATGGGAAATCAGATATTAACTCTGCGAAGACTAGTGATTTCTTGGACTTGGCTGAAAAAAAGTCGAGATCAAACTCTTGTAAGATGAAAATCCATTTATTATATTTCCCCACTATGATACGCCTGGTAAGGACGTATTGAAACAGATTGACATCAGTGACCACAATGGTCTTGCAAAGCAATATATAGTGACGTAAACATTGGACTGCATGTACTGCAGCCAAAGCTAACTTTTCAACATGAGAGTAATTAAGATCAGGACCGACTAAGTTTCATCTAAGATAGTAGATGACGTTCTCATGGAGCTCATCATCCTCCTGAACTAGAACCATACCAATCGTCTCTTCATATGAGGCAATATACAACAGATAATCTCTACTGTAATCAGGAGATTTCATCAGAGGGGCCGAAACCAAGGCTTTCTTCAAAGCATCGAAAGACTCCTAGGCTTGCTCATCCCAGATAAAATGGGTGTCTTTCTTCAAGAGGCAGATGAAACCCTTAGTGATATTGGCATAATTCACTATAAACCGACGTATAAAGTTTGATTTCCCCTGTAAACCTTGAAGTTGCCTAATCGTGCATGGGGGAGGCAAATGATCCCAGTCTCGAAAACTAAAAATCCTAAAAGACGACCCGACTTAACACAAAATATGCATTTGTGAGGGTTTAACCGGATTCTATAGTAACAACATCTTTCAAAAACTAGCCAAAGGTGTGTAACATGATCCACTCTCTTGCGAGAGTGAGCAGCAAGATCATCAAGATAGGTTTCGACTATGTGCTTGAGATCATGGAAAGCGAAATCCATGGAACGTTGGAAGGTTGCTCCGATGTTTTTAAGGTTGAAAGGAATTTTTCGGTATGAAAAAGTACCCCAAGTACATATAAATGTCATCTTGTGTTGGTCCTTAGGTTTGATCTGGATTTGGTTATACCCTAAAAATCCGTCCATAAAAGAAAATATCTCGCTTCCTACACACTCATTGAGTATATGATCGATGAAAGGTGTGGGGAAATTATCTTTAGGACAAGCCTTGTTCAGGTCACGAAAGTCCATACACACATGGATGGTTCCTTTCTTTTTATTCACGAGAACAGGGTTGGATACGCATTTGGTCAAGGGAACTGGGTAGATGAAGCCAGCATTAAGTAGTTTCTCCACCTCTACCTTAATGGTAGGGGCCTTACTAGGATTCAAAGCTTTAAGATGTTGTCGAACATGTTTAGCATCCGGATAAGTTCTAATCTCATGCTCGACAATACGAGGGTCGATCCCTGGAATCTCTTCATATGACCAAGCAAATACATCTCGAAATTCTTTGAAGAGTTCGGTGTAGATCAAAATTTCTTCTAGCGAACAGTCTACATCTATATTTATGTTCTCAATATTGCCAGGGGTATGAGAGATATCGATCAAGATGGTAGGAGAAATACTCGCCATATTTCCCTTAGCATAAATTTTGTGTGCATCGATTGGAGCTACGGCATGACCGACTATATCACTCAAGGTGGACTGGAAATCATCTTGATCGATTCTTTCAATACTTGGGAGAAAATAAGATCGATGATGCATATCATCCCAAGGTCTCTCAGAACCATTCATGGCTTCGAGGATGGATTCATCCAAAGGAAAAGTCTCATCTAAGCAATCATGCGAACAAGACAACAAGGTGGCCCATACAGGCCTAAGAACATGATCCTCCTCGTCCACCGGTGAGGTAACAAGATCGGGATCGATGGAAGAGTCAAGAACAACTTGATACACAATATCTACTGTCGATAGTGGCATGGCCATGCTAGCATGCAACTGAACTTCACATGAGGAAATCGGGGAAGCTAGGGCCCATGGATCATAAAAATAGGAAGTGCAGAAAGCAATGGACCTCTCTTTCGAAATAGGCCTAGTAGACATGGTGTAAACATGGTGAATCGATGCAAAGAAGTCGAAAGTTCCCATGAGGGAAGAATACATTCTGACACCGATATTCTCAGTTGCCCGCTGAGAATTGTCGATCACCGGGATCGATGGTCCAACAAGCGTGTTAGGACTAGAGTATGCAAAGGATAACTAGTCGACAACCACGATCTTCCCTTAATGAAGAAAACAACGAATACGGAAGACAGATGATACGAAAGCAACCATAAAATAGGTCCAATTGCGACCTAGTAATAGGTTATAATAAAGAGGCACGTCAACTACCTCTACCTTCACCTCTACCATCTTCCCACCTAACTAGACTGGAAAAATAGGGAGAATACCGTGAGGGCGGAAGGAATGACCATCAAATGAAGTCAACATGTTCGATGACTTTGAAAGGGTCGGAGAACCAAGAGCTTTCCAACAGACCAGGGACATCACGCAGGTGGCAACACCTTCATCAATGACCACTTTTTTGATGGTATACTTGGCATACTCCACGTGGATTTGGAAAGCCACATGGGAAGGTAAGCAAGGCTTCACATCCGTGACATCAGACTTGATAAGATTTGAGCCACAAGGTTCAAGAGCTCCTATAGCAGAGAGTAAGGCATTCCTCTGTGAAGGACACATCCAGAGTGTTAGAATATAGAGGATTGTGCTCATTTAACCATTGACGATACCCTCATCACCCAACCACAGGCCGAAGCCACCCTCCGAGCACGTTGACCTTGACCAAGAAGAGAATCCTGTTAGAAATCAATAGCCAAGAGAGGCTAAATGCACCAAGCAAGAAAATAGAAACTAAATTGAACAGATGATCCCACCCAGAAGCTAGTGCACCACTTTCCATCTCTCCTAGAAAATTTGCACACAAAACTGTTGCTGCTTGCAAATGCCTGCGCACATTTATCTCTCACTACAACTGCTGAGATGTGAAATAATGAAACTGACACCTTCTATTTATAGTGGACTGGCCAGTCTAACTGGGGCCGAATTTTCCTTCTGGGCATCAATAAATTCAATTTAAATATATTTGTTCAGCCGACAACTTGTCTAGGGTTTCCTTTAATTCTTTGTTTCCTTCCGGAGGATTATAGTCTCGTCATAGGTCACAATAGAGGTTCATACCTCTCGAAGATACCATAATATTAACACTCCCTCCTAGCTAGGGAGGTATGGTCTTGAGAACAACAGACCATTCAACTGGTAGCACCACGAGCACCTGTCATTATTATCCAACTGGATAATCTCCTATGACAACTGGTACAATATCAATTAATAGAACACACCTGTGTCTATTCCAGTAGTACACAACTACTCAAACTTGTGAAACACAATCACAAATAGTAGCATATCTACTGTCATTCATTCTTCATAACAAATATTTGATAGCAACCTGCATGGAAACAATGTTATGACAAGAACTGAATCATCTGGACCAATCTTTCACTCACATCTATGAGATCTGAAAGAGCGTCTGCCCTCAGTATAGATCGCCAATAATAATCATCTAGGCCAATATTTCACTCACATCTGTGAGGTCTAAAATAATGTTTGCCTTCAATATAGAATATCAATAATGGGCTATCTGCCCCATTTTTCTCAACCAAGGAAGAAGGATTGTTTCTGATTTCTAAACCTGGACCATTTCCCACCCTGGGCCATTCTTCCGACACTAAACAAAGTGTAACCTGGAGAGAATGAGTCTTCCCTCAAGAAATGTTTGGACCATTCCTTACCCTGGGCCATTCCTCCGACACTAAACAAAGTGTAACCTAGAGGGAATGAGTCTGCCCTAAGGAATGGTTGTCCTGGACTATTCCCCACCCTAGGCCATTCTTCCGACACTAAACAAAGTGTAACCTGGAG
>ML780754.1:363609-387837 GCA_009831015.1 Picea engelmannii
AATGTGTATAAAAGTAATAACTCAAGTAGAATACCAAGCAGCAAAGAAAACAGTCCAGAGCTCAAGGAAAAATAAAAAATGAAAAATAATGTGAAAGACTACGCCCAAAAATTCAACTCCAAACAGGCTTCCTGTTAACCCAGAGAAGCTCAACAGGCACTACAGAGACCTAAGAAGGCTCAACAATCATCAAATCCCACCCAACAACCACCAAACCTGAAGAACACATGGCCCACACTAAGAGGGGGGGGGTGAATTGGTGTGTGAACTATTTTATCTATTTCTTTCTTCAGGTTACCAATTAAAACATAATGAATAGATTAATAACAATCACATCATAATTACAATGAACACAAAGACACCAGATGTTTTTTATAAGATTTTGTATAATAAATATGAACATAGTAATATGAATATGTGATCGAGGATTTTCTTTTTAGCACCAACTGAAATAAGGAGCACCAACCCCTCGAAGAGCACCAACTCTCTGCCAAGACCCGGCTTGCTGATAGAACCCAGTCTATCCATCTAGAGTTTATTCAACTCCAGTAGTACTGATACATTACAGAATCAATTCTATCTCATGATTAGAAGTATATCATAAGACTCTCATCACTGCATTTCATCTCCTCTGTAATTTACATTTTTTCTCTATTATCTTCTTGGAATCTGCTTTGGTCTTTGATCTTCTTTCCTGAGGTGCAGAGACACCTTCTTCTTACCACTTTTTCTCGTTTATATAATCTTCAAACTGGTGTGAAATTTAAAACAACGTGTCCCTTTATTTGAACCATTGTACCTTTTTAATTTAAAATGATAATCTAAACTTTAATTAATTTCATTTTTCTTTTTATTCTTTATTCATATTTTCATGATTTATTCTCTTTTAATCATGACTGTGTATCGGTTCATTTTTGTCATAAATTGATCACAGTCATGGATCAATTTAATCCTTTATACTCGATCCCTAATCTCTGTTATATTTACAGAGACCAGATTTCGTGAAGGCGCTTTCTTCAAACCATCACATATGACCATGTGTTACAAAACCACGGGCTTTACCAATTATAGTGACATGTTATAATTTCCTTTTATAATTCTTATAGAATATGACCAACGATGGTGACCGAATGCTAAGCTTGAACGAGTGCTTGATCGCTTTACCAAATCAATGGTCATAATGCGATCTTTGATGGGATGAGCGACTGACGAAGTTTCGTTGTTTTTTCCCTTCGAGTTATCATGACTCCAACATTACCAAACTCACGATCACGAAATCGCTGAAATGATCAGACGACTCATATTTATTTCACAGAGATAGATCTACGGTCTACTTTTAGACCTAGACTCATCCTTTCACTGTTGAAATCGACAGTTGTGACTTGATCACACAATGAGATGGATCGCTATCAGGATTTCGGCGCTTTGGCCATCAAGTCTTCGAGACACTGCTCCTTACAAAACCCCCGATTGTGATATCGCCAATATGATCATACGGTTCACATCTCTTCCATGGAAGAGATCAACGGTCCACCTTAAACCCTAATTCGATCCCTTATTTCCTTAATCGAACGGTTGTGTCTTAATCAGGTGTTGAGATGTGTGGCTGTTGGGATTTCAATGTTTTTCCTTCAAATCTTCATGACCTCCAATAGTTCAACTCCCGGTGACTGTAAATCACTTGATGTGTTTCCCTTTCATAGTTTCGGTGTTCGGGACTTTGTGATGTTGGAGTTTTTTGCTTACAATGAAAAACTCTCAAAGTGGTAAATCTCGATACTATGGATCATCTGACGTGTGTCCCTTTTGAAGTTTCGGCATTCGAGACTTTCGGACTATAAAGTATTTTCTTAGTGGTGAAATATCTAGAAGTAGGACTCCCAGAGTAACATAAATGCTTAAGTTAATTGATGACGTGTCACCAGCCTATTGGCTGCCACGTGTCATACATATTCGTGATTTTCATGTGCTTGAAATGTTGTATCAACTTGACACTTGTCAGGGTCTTATTGTGCCACGTGTCTTTAGCTGACATGGTCTATCAATGTGTCTTGATGACATGGTCTGATGTGTCATTTTTCCTTGGTTTAAATCCAACAGCCCTCCAACACTTTCAAGATCCGACGGCCCACGATTCTATCACGATTTTGCGTTTCGCTATTTGGAAGGTTAGCACTTCCAGTCTTTGACTTTCCAGTCAATGAAGTGCTGAACCGATGCCATGTGTCCTCTGGCTCAACGGCTAGGATTTGATCCAATGGTCTGTTTTGAATCGCAAATTCATGTTTCGGTATTTCAAGAGGCATGCTCCGTTCTCTCAACTTGAAATTTCCAAATTCCCGAAATCCGGTATGCCACTCTCGTCAGATCGATGACCCATGTCACTCCTCCTGATTGACGGTCCTTATATTATTGTGATTTCGTATTTCACAAGTTCGGGATCCTCGACTCCTCGACACTCCAAATCCTCTGATTCTCGATTTCTCAATATTCCACTCACGTCGGATCGACAGCCCACGTTGCTCCTCCTTTTTAGCTTTGGATCTAATGGTCCACATCGTTCCTCCTCCTGAGCTTTGGAGTGTTGACTAAGTTCAATGCTTATCCTCCTTGCAGCTATGATGGATCTAACCATTGTTGGTCCTTTGTGCTCCGATCTGACGGTCACGATACTTTTACGATTCTCAAGCTTACGGTCAATCTCTTGATCAGACGGCTGATGAGCTTCTCACTCTGATCGAACGACTGCTGAGGCCTCTCACCATTTCTGCGTATTGATCAACTGTTCAGTCTTTCCACTGATCTCGACGACATCTCTACAATATGTATTGGATTTTTTATCCTATCATGATAAACAATAGCCATGAATTACTTCTGAGCTTCTGAGCTTTGATCTCCATATAGTCCGTTCTTCCTCCTGAGCTTGCGCTATCAATTACTGCACATTGTTTGACAGTAATCTTGTTCTTAACAACAAATCACAGAGACTATTGACATCAGATTGTTGACATCAATGAAAATCTCTACTCTGTATGTAAACAACGACCATCACAGCAATTGTTGATATTAATGACACATTGTCCAACAATCTCATTTGTCTTTAAACAAAAGATCATCACGACTGTTGACATCAAACTGTTTAAATCAATGACAATCTATCCAACAATGTCCCCCTTTGTCATTGAGGGAAACATACTAACTTCATAAACAAAACTCCCCCTGTGATGATGCTTTCCACTTATGAAGCTTTCCTTTTATGAATTTTCTCTCCCCCTTTGACATCAATGGCAAAGGGTTTCATCTCTTTTCTTATGATCTGTCTATATAACTACTTCTCTAAACACTGGTAAACCTTTGTATGTTACTAACCAGACTGACCTTGGGTAAATATTCTTACATACATGTTCTACCTGTAATAGCTGAATGACTCCCCCTGTCAATATGCTCTCTCTTTGCTTCTGACTACTCTCCTTCTTTTATTTTTGAAAAGGTATCTCTTCCTGACAAGGTTTCATCCCCTATTGACTTACTAACTTCTTATCTCAGTTGGTTGAGATTTTTTGTGTGTTTCATATGAGTAGTATTCTTGATATTAATTTTTTGTAGTGATCGAGTCTTTTCAAGATTTAATCTAAACACTTTCTTATTTACTTACTAAAAAACTTCCCTTGAGCTTTTATTGACTGTTCTCCGCTTTTGTTTCTAAGAGGGTAGATCTTGTTGATAGGCCCTCTCTTCTTGTTTTCTCTACAGGATGTCATGTACATCATTTTGTACATCAGAACACTATTGTGGTGGATACTGTTGACTTCCTGAACACAACACAGTTGTTGCTTCATCTTATATCAAAACGGCCCTTGAATCTATTCATTGATACTTATTGGTCTCTAACTAAGATAACAAATTGTTTTTGTGTCTTCCACCTTGACATCTGCACTCTCATCATCATGATTGTTACTAAAAGCATATTGTAGCTCCATTTTATGGTGTGGTGATCAGTTTATCAATGAATGTAATATCAAATTCTCATTTGTCAAGCTTGACATCCATCTCTTCAAATTGGATCCACAATTTGAACTAATCTAAACTTACAGGATATGCTTCAATAGTGCTATAAAAGTAACCTTTACTTCCAAAGACTTTGAAGTATTTTACGGAATGAACTTTCCCAAAACATGGTTCACAAGGGGTTTTGTTACTATCAATCCTGAGAAGACGTCTGTTCATCTGAGTACTGATGTGCTTACATCATTCCTTTGTAAGACTTTTTCTTGTAGTTGGATTTTTCTTTCTGATGACTTTGATATATTTTTATCTTCTTCATCTTTAGAGTCCTCTTTGAGATAGGGACACTTGGATGCAAAATGACCAACTTTGCAACAATTAAAGCATTTGAAAAGAGGCTTGCCTTTGCACTTCCCTAATCCTTTCTGAAGTTTCCTAGTGAAATTAGCTTCTTTCGCATCAGATTCTTCATGTTGTTCTAGCATTGAAGATTCATCTTCAATGAAATTATTATGTGCAACAGAAGCTTCTTTATCCTTGTCTTGAGAATATCCCCTATTAGAAGTTTTATCCTCCAGACTCCTATTATTAGCTTCATCAATTTTAGGAGCAATATTTTCCTCATTTTTCTTATTTGGTACTTGGTTTTTTATTTTCCATATCTTCTTATTTACTCTTGTTGTCATATTGTGTGAAGCATTTCTTATTGACTGTTTTCTTCAGTTCCAACAGTTATAGGCTTTGTGACCATATTCACCACAACTATAGCATCTCATAGTGTAACAATGTGAAACAATATGTCCAACATGATTGTTGTTCCAACATCTTATATTGTTGTTGAACCTACCAAATTGTTTTCCTCCATGATGCCTACAGTCCAAGGCTTTATGACCATATTCATTACAATAAAAACAATAAGCGTTAAAGATACTCTCATACCTTCTTTGATTCATCCATGAAGGTGTTTTTCTTCTGAACTTGCTTTGAGGTATATGAATAGCTTCTGGATGTCTTCCTTGATCTGATATTCTAATTTTTGTAATGTTGCTTTCATTGTTTGAGCATGAAGAACCTGAGTCATACTTGATTTCATTTTTTTCAAATGAAGGAGTTGTGTTAGACCTAACTTCATCCTTTACAAGTGAAAGACTTGTGTCAGACTTGTTTTCACCGTTCACAAATGAAGGACCTGCATCAGATTTCTTAGGAGTACTGATTTCTTCCCTATTGTATCCAAGACCAGATTTGTCATTTGGTGATCTCTAACTATCCAAGATCTTATCCAGGATCATGGAGTTGTTCAAGAAATTGTTTTGGGTATCTGACTTCTCAACCTTATTTCTAAGGTTCACAACTTCTGCGTCCATCTCATGATAGAATTCTTCCTTTTTGTCCAATTGATTTCTTACCACCTCTTCTCTCCTTTTGGCTTCTTCAAGTTGGATTTTAAGATTGACATAATTTTCCCTTAGTTCTTTTAGATCTGTTATTTTTTTGCTGGAGACATCATCTTCCTTCTTTTCTTATTTTGCTTGACTGATTTCATTTTTTAGTCTCTCGATTTCCTCTTCCTTTTCTTTTGTTAGATCAACAACTTTTGTTTTCAATATTTTGATCTCTTCTTCTTTGCTTTCTAGCTGAATATTTTTCTCGGATATGATTTCTTCATTGTCTTTGAGCTCTTCTTTTATTTCTAGGATATGCTTCTGATTGCCAACCTCATCATCTTTCTTCTCCTTTCTTTTACTTGACTAATTTCTTTCTTTAGCTTCTCAATCTCCTCTTCTTTCTCTTCTAACTGACTGTCCTGTTCATATATTATTTTATCACTGTCCTTGAGCATTTGATTTATTTTCAATATATGATTTTGACTCTTTTCAAGGTATTCTTGAGTGAAGTTATGAAGATAGCTATAGTCTACTCCATTATGATGATAGAGGTATTCAGAGAGACTCCAATCAACCTTTTCTTTGGCCTTTGATAGTTCTTATTCTTCTTCTTCCATGGGATAGATGCTAACAGAACATTCTTTTATAATATCTGAGTCTTCTTCTTTACTTGCAGAGGAGGATTCAATATCAATGCTATTGCAATTGAAATATTGAAGAGAATCCTTAACTTTATTGATAGTTAAGTCTTCATCTTCATCCTTGATAGGAATGTCTTCCGTGTCTTCATTTTTTATTTGATACATCTTTTCTAACTTCAGCCATAAGTCCTTGGCAGATGTGCATAGTCCTATGCTTGTTTTGATTGTATCTGATAATCCATTGAGAAGGATCTTCAATGCCACTTCATTGTTCTTCCTTGCTCTCCTTTGGACTGTAATTTTGGATAGATTCTTTGATGTAGTTAAGTCCTAGGGCTTGCTTGCTACTGAATTCCAAACCTCAGATACTTTTGACTTCAAAACTTGTTTCATATTTTCTCTCCATGAGGAATAATTTGTTCCATCGAATAAAGGAGCTTCAATTGCAGAGAGAGCCATGTGTCCACCCATTTCTTCAGGATCTGCCTTTCAGTGTTTAAACTGTGTTTGAAGGAACCTCGCTCTGATACCAATTGAAGAACACACGGCCCACACTACGAGGGGGGGGGTGAATTAGTGTGTGAACTATTTTATCTATTTCTTTCTTCATGTTACCAATTAAAACATAATGAACAGATTAATAACAATCACATCATAATTACTCCAGATGTTTTGTATAAGCTTTTGTATAATAAATAGGAACATAGTAATATGAATATGTGATCGAGGATTTTATTTTTAGCACCAACTAAAGTTTTCAGCACCAACTAAAGTAAGGAGCACCAACCCCTCAGAGAGCACCAACTCTCTACCAAGACCCAGCTTTCTACAAGACCCATCTTGTTGATAGAACCCAGACTATCCAACTAGAGTTTATTCAACTCTAGTAGTATTGATACATTATAGAATCAATTCTATCTCATGATTAGAAGTATATCATAAGACTCTCATCACTATATTTCATCTCCTATGTAATTTACATTTTTCCTTTGTTATCTTCTTGGAATCTGCTTCGGTCTTTGATCTTATTTGTTGAGGTACAGAGACACCTTCTTCTCACCACTTTTTCTCGTTTATATAATCTTCAAACTGGTGTGAAATTTAAAACAACGTGTCCCTTTATTTGAACCATTGTACCTTTTTCATTTAAAATGATAATCTAAACTTTAATTAATTTCATTTTTCTTTTTATTCTTTATTCATATTTTCATGATTTATTCTCTTTTAATCATGACTGTGTATCGGTTCATTTTTGTCATAAATTGATCACATTCATGGATCAATTTAATCCTTTATAACCGATCACTAATCTCTATTATATTTACAGAGACCATATTATGTGAAGGCGCTTCCTTCAAACCATCACATATGACCATGCGTTACAGAACCACGGGCTTTACCAATTATAGCGACATGTTATAATTTCCTTTTATAATTCTTATAGCATATGACCAACGGTGGTGACTGAATGCTAAGCTTGAACGAGTGCTTGAGTGCTTTACCAAATCAATGGTCATAATGCGATATTTGATGGGATGAACAGGTGATGGAGTTTCAATGTTTTTTCCCTTTGAGTTATCGTGACTCCAACATTACCAAACTCATGATCACGAAATCGCCGAAATGATCAGACGACTCATATTTATTTCACGGAGATAGATCTATGGTCTACTTTTAGACCTAGACACATCCTTTAACTACTGAATCCGACGGTTGTGACTTGATCACACGATGAGATGGATGGTTGTCGGGATTTTGATGCTTTGGCCATCGATTCTTCGAGACACTGCTCCTTACAAAACTCTTGGTTGTGATATCGCCAATATGATCAGACAGTTCATGTCTCTTCCATGGAAGAGATCAACAGTCCACCTTAAACCCTAATCCGATCCCTTCTTTCCTTAATCAAATGATTGTGTCTTAATCAGGCATTGAGATGTGTGGCTACCGGGATTTCAGTGTTTTTCCTTCGAATCTTTGTGACCTCCAACAGTTCAACTCCTGGTGATTGTAAATCACTTGATGCATGTCCCTTTCAAAGTTTCTACGTTCGAGACTTCGTGATGTTGGAGTTTTTTGCTTACAATGAAAAACTCTCAAAGTGGTAACTCCTGATACTATGGATCATCTGACACATGTCTCTTTCAAATTTTCAGCATTCGAGACTTTCGGACTATAAAGTATTTTCTTAGTGGTGAAATATCCCAAATTAGGACTCCCAAAGTAACATAAACGCTTATGTCAATTGATGACATGTCACCAGCCTATTGGCTGCCATGTGTCATACATATTTGTGATTTTCACGTGCCTGAAATGTTGTATCAACTTGACACTTGTCAGTGTCTTATTGTGCCATGTGTATTTAGCTGACGTGGTCTGTCAACATGTCTTGATGACATGGTATGCTATGTCATTTTTCCTTCGTTCAAATCCAACAGCCCTCCAACACTTTCAAGATCTGACGGCCCATGATTCTCTCGCGATTTTTTGTTTCGCTATTTGGAAGGTTAGCACTTCCAGTCTTTGACTTTCTAGTTAGCAAAGTGTTGAACCAATGCCATGTGTCCTCTGGCTCAATGGCCATGATTTTCTCTTGATCCAATGGTATGGATTGGATCGCGAATTCGTGTTTCATTATTTCAAGAGGCATGCTCTATTCTCTCAACTCGCAATTTCTGAATAACTGAAATCTGGTATGCCACTACCATCAGATCGACGACCCACGTCGCTCCTCCTGATCGACGGTCCTTATCTTATCGTGATTTCATATTTTGCAAGTTCGAGATCCTCAACTCCTCGACACTCCAAATCCTCTGATTCCCAATTTCTCGATATTCCACTCTCGTCGGATCTACGGCCCACGTCGCTCCTCCTTTTTATCTTTGGATCTAATGGTCCACGTCGCTCCTCCTCCTGATATTTGGAGTGTTGAATGAGTTCAACGTTTATCCTCCTTGCAGCTATGCTGGATCTAACCGTTGTTGGTCCTCCGTGCTCCAATCCAATGGTCATGATCCTTTTACGATTCTCAAACTCACGGTCAATCTCTTGATCGGATGGTTGTTGAGCTTCTCACTCTGATTGGATGACTGCTGAGGCCTCTCACCATTTCTGTGTATTGATCAACTGTTCAGTCTTTCCACTGATTTCGATGGCATTTCTACAATCTGTATTGGATTGTTGATCCTATCATGATCAACAATATCCATGAAGTACTTCTGAGCTTCTGATCTTTGATCTCCATACAGTTCGTTCTTCCTCCTGAGCTTGCGCTATCAATTACTACACATTGTTTGACAGTAATCTTGTTCTTAACAACAGATCACAGAGACTGTTGAGATTAGATTGTTGACATCAATGACAATCTCTACTCTATATGTAAACAACAGACCATCACAACAATTGTTGATATCAATGACACACTGTCCAACAATCTCCTCTATCTTTAAACAACAGATCATCACGACTTTTGACATCAGACTGTTGACATCAATGGCAATCTGTCCAGCAAAACCAAGAAACCAAGCAAGGAAAAGTGGTATACGCGACTATTCAAGCAAACAAGGCGTATATACGTAGATTGCACGCGTGTACACATGATTGTCAAGGAAAAAGGCACATACAGGCTTTAAAACAAGGCCAGGTAAGGGCAAAAGGCTGAAAACTCAGACCCAGAGTGAACAAAATGTGTCAAGCAGAGATACAACAAGAAAGACAAAGGAAAAAGAGCAATGCAAGAAGAAGAAATACTTCAACCCTTAGAAGGAAGACTTCCCCAGTGGAGTCACCATTTCTGTTACGAGGTAAAAACTCTCTATGGCCAAGGGTAACCACAACAGACATGTATGACTGCATAAATCAACTCAATTCCATCATATGCTATATAAGCTAATGTGAAAGATAAGAAAGAGGCCTACCTCGATCCAACGTTCGATGATGTTCCACCGTTGAGCACTTCGACCTAAAGATTTATACCTGCAACAAGTTCTCAACAAACAAGCAGAGCAAGTACATAGTGATAATATAAAGGGGTTAGCACATTAGATAACATAATCCATTAATAAACATTACAAACATGCCCATGGATAATAATCATATATTTTCATGATACCAATAGGATGGGAAAGGAGTATTTCTATTAATAATTGATCAACAGAAATGACAACATTATAGACTTCCGTGTCATCACTGTTCAAAACCAAGAAACCAAGTTCCTTCCAACTAGGCCTATAGCACTTCAATCCTCCACCAAAGGCAAGCTCATAGGAGAGAGACAATGAGGTTCTCTCATCAATAGAGGAAGAGCTTGGGGTCTGAACATTGTGTTCATACTAGAGGGACAAAGGGATGCTGACTCAATATCAAGTGATTTCTCCAAAGTAACCTTGCTCTCAAAGTTGAATGCTTTCTCCTCTTTTCCATAACTTAGAATTGTGCTTTTCTAGCCTTTAGAATGAAACTGAAGGGCTGAGTCGAAATGTTTCCAGTATATGGAAGGCCAAGGATCAGAGATCTCTTGTCATGACATGGAAACCCGACTCCATTTTGTATTTTTTGGCACAAATCCCAATGTATACGAGTTGTAGTGGAGTAGTCTGTGTATACACATATTGTACAATAGATAGGGCACGTATATGTGGAAAAATATATACTTTTAGCTATGGATTCATCAAAAAGGGATAACAAGTCTGCATAGGGAAATGGAAAAAAGGCCCTTTGTGCAAGATAGAAATGGTGAGGCAAATCTTGCTATAACAAATGCAGACTTTCAAACAACGCCCTTGGGAGGAGGGCGAAGGACTGTATTGAGGCCTCATCATTCGAGACGAAGAGGACCGTTGGGAGGTGAAGTTGAGGGAGAAGTTTGAACCAACAAAGGTGGTATATCATCAACTTTCTCCTTTAACAGAGAGAAATCTTTGGTTTGAGTTGCGACTACAACGTCATTCTTTTTAGAGTCACCAGTACACATAAGGACATAAGATGAATTAGAAGGGGTAGCTTGGTCATGAATGACTAGTTGGGCTTGTTGTTGAGAAGGGAAAGGTTGTGACAAAATGGTAGGTGTATAAGGTTTCCCGGTTCCTTGAAGGAACTTAGTAACTTCGACATGTCTTGGACAATATTTTGTGTAATGATCGTCACCACAGATAAGGCATGGGTAACGAGGCTTAGGTTTTTCTTTCTCATCAATGGTTTGTGTTTTGGTTTTATCAGATTGTCGATTAATATTCTTATCCTCCTTATTCTTACCCTTCCCTTTATTTTTATTTTTATTCTTTCTGGTAGATGTGGATTGAACAGAATTAGCCTTGGTGGTCTTACCGGTGGAAGGAGTAGGACTAGGAGTTCTTTGCGCATTGGAATTATTAGATTTGGGATTGTTGTGACTGGTGGGCAAAGACTGGTTCTCAGCGTGAAAAGTGCCAATCACACCATCAACATCATGAGAAGTTGTCAGAGACTTTGAGGTAGGGTTGGTGGAAGGACGAGGAGCATCATGGATCAAGTCATAAAGTGTTCCCGTTTGCGAATAAACGAGATCAAGATATTGAGAACGACTAATCACCTGCTCTTCAGTGTCAACACCACCCATGGCGACATCATGAGCAATAGGTCTGATTAGTGATTTGGTAAACCACTCGGCTAATAGTTGATTGGGAAGAGGAACTTTGATTAGACGTCTTCACTTCCTCCACTCATGGATGTGATCAGAACTATGAGTGGATGAGGATTGCTTGAAAGAACTCAAAATTCTAGTTCTCGTCTCGTATCGAATTGGTAACTGGTAACGTGTCAGAAAGTCCATGGCTAAGATGTTGAAGTAATTGAATAAACCTCAAGGTAACTCGATGTACCATTTTTCTGCCGAACCCATGAGAGTTCATTGGAAAATTCGCAGTCTAATGGAGTCATCCATCAAAGATTTGGATGAACACCATAGATGAAAAGTCATAACATGATTATTAGGATCTTCTCCTGCTCGACCGTCAAATTTAGGAATGTCGGACGGTAACTTGGCCAGTATGACGGATCAATGAGGAGAGTCCAAGATATGATCATTCAGAATCCTAGACAGATCAGGTAAGTCCAAAGTGGCCAGGAAAGGAAACTATCAGTTCACTTGTGGAAATTGGTATTTTTGAGGGGGAAGTCCCATAGGTATACCAGTAGGACTGTAAGTAGTCTCCAAGTAATTGGACAGTCCTGCTAGACTCGACTGTGGAGGATTTTGGGACATATAGCCCACAAGGTTGGGTTGGGTAGAGGGGTTCCCTTGGTAAGGGGCATTAGACTGAATGCCTTGACCCCAAGTGGGATCCAGGGAGCCTAGATATGGTTGACCCAAGTTAGGGGGTGCAAAAGAGTTAACTTGAGGATGTTTTCCACCAGACAATTGTGGATTTCCTTGTGAAAGAAGGTTCCAAAGGTGTTATTGAAATCCAGGTGTGTTCTGTCCATATAGTGGGTTATGGACTCCAACCTGAGGTTTCCCCCCAATTTGAGGTTGAGACCCAATTTGAGTTTGACTCCCAAATTGATGTTTACCCCCAGCTTGAGTTTGACCTCCAATAGGAATCTGGTAACCAGAAGTGAACGGGTGACTGGTGCCTCCAACGGGATTGGAGCCACTAGGGATAGATCCTCCAAGAAATGGTGGAGGAGGAATGTAAATCCCTATATAGAGAACCTGGGCAGGTGTAGGAACAAAACTAGCAGTAGCATTATACCCAAGAGGAACAAAAAATCTAGATGGAGCCTGGGTAGGGATAACAACAAAAGCATTCAGAGCTCTATACCCAGGGGGAAGTGATGGATTTGGTCCAGATTAAAGTGGTGTACCAATCGGAGCTTGGGAGATAACCACATTTCTAGTAGGAATCTTAGTAGCTTCTGGGATCATGGTAGAATGGGTCATCTGAATAGTAGGGATCAGGTGAGAACCAACCAATAACCGGTCTGAAATGACAACAAAACTATTGGTAGTACCGATGAAATGGTCCAAAGGTACCGTGTAGGTGACAGATGTTTCAGGCACTTGTGATACTATAGGTTGATCAGGACCCGCTCCTAGGTTATCGTACAGATCACGTACTGTCAAAGGAACATAACTAGGATTAGAAGTTTTGGTCATGTGAATCGGGGTCCTAAACGATTCACTGTGAAAATGTGGATCGTCTACTCTAAAGCCTATGTTAGGTCCGGTAGGTATTTCAAAATTTTCATCAACAACAATTTATCTTGGTGAGTTCATCCAGAGTATACGTGGATTTCATACAACACTCAATGTCAGATTGTCAGGGAGGCAAAAATCCTCTAAAGAGTCTGAGACAATTCGAAATCTTTCCAAAGAGTGTGTGCTTCCAACTTCCGAAGCAACTTCGTGGTCAACTACACCCTTAGGAGAGCCTTCTGGTGAATTAGGAAGCAAAGGTTGATAACTTTTCGGATCTTCTGGAGTTATCCCTTGCATCCTACGTGAACGACGAAGACCGATGTTGGATGAACCAAGTAAAGAACAAAAAAAATCTATGGCCAACTAGAGAAAACAAACAACACTCACTAATAAAATCTAGAAATCAAACCAAGAAAACAAGCCTTTTTATTTTGAAGTCACTAGTTGGTGATGAAATCCAATGTTGCAAAATTAAGACAAGAAGGGGCTGGGATAAGCAGGTGGAAAAGTTACGTTGATGTCCTGCTTAACGGACTTACACCCTGGTGCAAGCTCCCACACATAATTGTGGGTATACCCTCCAAGGAGCCCAAGTGAGTTTGGCCAACGTCAATCCCAGGTACTATGAAGCCTTGCCCCTCCACAATCACCTCGTGTAGAGACCCTAAAGAGATAGGCTACTAAGGTTACCAACTACACTAGTGATTCCAAGGGAAACAGTCGACAATCCGATCCACGTGCAAAGGCAGGGTATCTATCCTGAAATCAACTTGAAAGGATTCCACTCATCATTATGGGTATACCTTCAAGCGACTCCTGTAATACGTGCAATCTCTACACCAATACCAACAAATCAGGGTGAGTAACTCTGCTAGTCTTAATGCGACCTCAGGTTTGACCCTTGTGTGAGAAGGGCTTCCCAAGACAAAATGTAGCAATTGGGTTTTGTAATCTCTCTATCACAAGATACTATTGTATGTTTTATACTTTGTAGAGTGTTCCTCACAACCTATTCCAAAGTGTTATCCTAGCTAGTGTTGGTGTAAAAGATCCCTAGAAAATAAAAGTTACTAATTAAATTTTAGATTTATGTTGTATTTTAAAGACTGTTGCTTACTCAAAAAAGGGAGATGGAAGTGAAACTGTTGATGTTATAGCCTTGACCCAAAAATGAAAAAAGAGATGAATGTGCAATTTTCAATTCAATGAACTCTAGTTACAGTAGGGAAAAGGATTTTTTCCGAAGCACAACAAGCTACTAATTTCAATTCCTTAATTCTGAATGAATGCAATTCCAAACAATCATTAATTACAAATTTTCCAATTTCTTCTCTAGATATTCAAATGTAAAAATTTTCTTATGAAAGATTGCTAACAGAACACATGAACTCAATTCTTCTTTTCAAGACAAAAACAAAGATTTGATAACGAAAGGAGAAACGCAATCCAGGAAAATCAAGACACTCTCAACACCATTCCCAAATCAAATTCTCAATGTAAACAAAAAGACAAGAAAAATTCTTGACATAAGCAAGCAAAAAATGTTTTGTAATCAACAAACAATATGACAAATAAAATGAATCCAAAACTCACAACAAACCAAAAATCCTTTGTCAAACAAGCACCCAGATGAAGATCTGAGATTATATCCTTGTGACAATGACTATGAGCAAAAAATTGCAAAAAGAAAAGAAAGACTTTCAATCACTGAAAACCAACCACAAGAAAGATCCAAACTCAAAAATCAATCAATCATGGGATTAGAAAGTTCACCCTAGGAATTTAAGACAAATCTGGGTGGTAAAAGGCAAAATGACTCACTCCATCAGGACTTACAGGAGTCATCGCAGGCTGAGCATAAGACACAATGCGACGAGCTAGGATAGTCTCAGGCCACTAGCAAAGAAGAGTGCAATGTCTTCGCACTGGAATGGCTAAGTTGGGAGTGACATCTCAGGATCGTCATAGGTTGTCAGTAAGGTACAGTGCGACAATGTCTGCAAATTTTGAAAAATTGGGAGAAAGACAAATAATCCAATAGAACTTCTAAACCCAGGGAGTCTAGATGGATCACCCACAGACTCAGAGATTGAAAAAGTCAGAAGAAGGCAGGCTAAAGGAAAATGGGAAGAAAAAAATCAAAAGGAGGTTGTATCCCTAGTGGAGTCGCTAATTTTTTTATGGGGCTTATCGGTAAATGCGGGCATAAACAGATCCACCTAGATCTAGAACAAAACAGAACAGGACAATACACTTTCCCTAAGTTCTAATCATTGAATTTACTATTAAACGAAAGATAAGTGACATACCATTTAAATATCACTTCCTCTTATCGTCATCGTCCTAGCTCCACTCCAGTGCTCCTGTGATATCATATTTGCAAGAAAACACAAGCCAACCAAAGAGAAAGTAATATAGCATACTCAAAGAGAACCTATGTATGTCATCAAGGAGTCATACAATAAAACGAGATGAGTTTTATGGGAAAGAAACATGTCACTACATTATATTAAAGTGAAAGTGGATATTACAACCAAAGCCTTGATGTTGCAAGGTCCCCTTCCAATGACCCTTTGCTCCAACACAAACTTGCTCCAAACTTGAATGAAGAATATCCACAATGACTTGATGAACTGAAATGAAAGACTCAAGAATGGCTCAATGCAGAATTATCCACAGAATCTTAGCCTTACTCAACCTTTCTGAACTTAGCCTTTTCCATGGGAAATCCCTCTTTAAATATGGGAAAGAGAGATGGTTAAAGAGATTAGGATAATCCCACCAAATCAGAGAAGTGATTATTATCCCAACCATACGTATGCCACCTCACCTTCTAGAAGATCCTCTTCTAGAACTTTCATGAAGGTCAACCTTTTCTTAGCCTTTTGGCATCGTCGCAGCCCAGTTGTATTGTAGCCTACGGAGACATCACAAACTATTTTTAGGGCAGCATGCGACGACCAGGCATCGTCGCACCCTGCTTATGATGCAGCCTGCAATGACCCTCCTTAATAAGGTTTTTTGGAAGAGAAAGTCAGTCACCTTTCTCATGAAGATAGGCTCTTTTGAGAACATGAACACATGTTTGTCAATGGATCATTGAGATGACCAAAATAATGTGTAACAACGTGACATGGAAACCCGACACCATTTTTTAATTTTGAGCACAAAACCCGATGCATGCAGGCTATAGTGGTGCAACCTACATATATGCATGTTGTATAGTTGTTAGGGTGCGTATATGTGGAAAAATATTTTTTTTAGCTCTGGGATTTGCAAAATGGGACTTCAAGTCTGCATAGGGAAATGGAACAAGGCCTTATGAGCAAATTTTTATAAGGTGAGGAAAATATTTCTATAACAGATGCCCCCTAATCTGTGAGGTCAGAGGAGTATCTGCGATGGCCAAAATACATTATAATACCCAGAAGTGGAGTAATGTTGACCTAGCTGGAAGAACTAGTTGCTCATGAGAATATTACAACCTGTATTGAATTTGCACACATGGCTTGCAATTGAATTACACTGTAGATCCATGAAAATATACCAAGCATCTATTCATGGCCATGAATAGGCAATACAAAGGTGGCTACATGCCAAAGGTTGTCATAGTCACGAACAAGGCCCATTAAAACCAGTCGCAAAATCAATCTAAATATGTTTGTATACAATGGAGTACAATCTGATCTCCCATGATCACTGAAGTCTCATAGGTATTGGTCCAATGAAAGATAGCAACAACTCAAAAAAGTTGTGACTATGAACCGATGTCTTCAAGTCTTCTACACGATCTGCCAAAGGTGCAAGTCTACATTGTGTGAATAAAGGAGTTGGGGTCGAACACAATGAGACTTCGTTTGATTACCGATCATTAAGGTATATTGTTAAAAAAAACGAGACAACCTAACGATAATGAAAGTAGGTATCAAGGCACCGAGTACATTCTTACAAGTGTGAATAAAGGTTTTAGGGTCGAACACTTGAATAATCCATCGATCAGGGGACATTGATGTATTCCCAACTGTCGATGGCAGGAGAACCTGCCACTAATGACTGCAAGCCTCTAGCTACTCATAGGACTCTAGGTCTCGTTTCCAGAATATATGGGCTGAAGTCGATGGAAGGAGACCCATTGAAAGGAGAGCATTGAGGCATCTCTTATCATTCAACATGAGGTACAAAGCAGGATCTTAATGATTTGGAGGAAATCGGACGAAGAACATGTTCACGAACCAATGACCTGATGCGTATTTCACGTGTGCTAGATGCAAGTGGTACAAGAAAAACACCATCTGAATAGCATCCAATAAGGAAGCATGTTGACTAAGGCAAGGAAACTACCAATAAGGCTAATGGCATCCAAGAAAACGCATGAATGCCAATGTCTGAATATATTTCTTATCGTCGAACACAAGGGAAACCACCTAGTCAACGACCAATGATGAAATGTCGACCGCCGGGTTCAAGGTTACCTACCAATGAGGAAAGTAGGACCAAGGTGCACAATAGGACTACAACTTCATGTGATTCTGAGACATACTGAGGGTATGGCTGACATGCAAAGTCAAGATTTCTAAGGAATGGCCGACACAAGTTGATAGACATCCTTTGAAAATGAGAATGAGACATATGGAAGACTTTGGAAACATAGACTCATTGATGAAACTTTTCAATGCAAGAGACATCAATCAAACTCTCCATAGGGACTGGAAGAGTAACTAGTCGAGGGAGTAAACTCTTTGTAATTAGCTCATCTTTCTAAGGTCATGCTAAACCCAAAATTTTGATAACAAGTGAACTCAAAAAAAATTGTGCTTTGTTCAAAGGTGACATGACTACTGCCAATATAAGATAATATTCTTTTCTCACCCGTATTTTTTTTTTTTTCATAGTCAAATGAATGTTATGATACAGAGGAGGAAACAAGTGTCACAAGTAAGAAATCTAGTTCTAGCAGTGGAACATACCTATGCTCAATGTAAGGAGGTGCATGCGGGAGATGGAAACTCGGGGGAATGTTTCCTCTTGGGTATAGGGTGTCAAGCTGCAAAGGATATAAACAAGGCTCTACTTGGATGATGATGCAAAATGCTAAGGTGAAAGGATTATAATGCAAAAGAGAGAACCGACAATAGGCTCAATACTGCAAGAAAGAGAATGAGATGCAATTACAACTTAACGCCAAAACATGTCATTTTTCATAATCTTAGTCTACTTGGTTTGAAAAAGGGATAAAATTGCACCAAATAGACATCCTTTCAAATCCAATTTACGAGTGTGAAAGAGACAATTTCACTCGGAAATATTTTCTCTTTTTGAGAGAGTCGGAAAAGAGATTAAATCAGACTCGTTGGGAGTTTTCTAGGGGACACATCATGGGGGGGGGGGGCGCAAGGCTCCCATGAAAGACTTCTGTCAAATGTCAGTAACTCACAGATAGCTGACACAAGCTTGGGAAAACCCAAATCTTTCCAATTCGAGGAGAATAAAATACTTGCAAAAGTTACCTTATCTACAATATATCGAAGAATGCCCCTTATCTGGAAGGGTGTATAAGAAGGAATTCGAGTCTCTACAAGATCATTCCAATCAAAGGAAACCACCCTAGGAATAAAAGGGAGCATACTCGGAGAGAGTGGAATACTCCCTTATTATGAAGATACAGGACTAGAAATACTAAGGACATGGTTGAAAGATGCATCACCCCCCAAAAGAAGAGTGGGATTGACCGAAGATTGGATCGACAATTTCACTTACTTAGACTTGTCACTCTCCAAGAGAAGAGTGGGATCGGTCGAAGATTGCATCGACACGACCACTTCTTCAACCATTGGATGAATATGATACGAGACAACAAGTTCAAGAGACACATCACCCAAAAAAAAAAATAGTGGAGTCGGTCGAAGATTGCATCGACACAACCATTGGTTGAACAGGATGTGAGACAACAAGGTCAAGAGATGCATCAAGGTCTAGGTGACACATCACCCTTATCTGACCCAGGGGACCTGCAGAATAACCCCTGCAAGTAACCTATGTGGTACCTATGTCAAGCAACTAATAAAACATGATATAACCAATGCACAGGCGAACAATCGTAAGTCAGGTCCACCATATCGGCAGGGTAACAAATCCTAAAACCTTGAAAGCACCGCCTCTCATAGAGGTAAAGATACTAGCAAGATCCCCATATATGAATAGATCCCCAGAAATATATCTGACGCTAAGAAGGTATTGGGGGGATATCCCCTCAACCAACCTCATGTGACCTCTTGCTTAACTCCGGTGTAAGCGAAGCCTCCTGATGTCACCAATTATACAATGGATTTCTCCACTCCCTTAGTCAGACACATATGTTGATTTAATAGCCTTGGATAATTTTACTCACAAAATCCTATTCCAAGGCTCTAAATCCTAAGTTAGTTTGTGCACCATAGAAAATAAAATTGTTTCTAATCAATTTTAAATTATCAACATTGCTTTTAGTGGCCTTGCTTATTCAAAAAAGGTGCAGTCATGAAACTAATGATGTTATGACTCAACAAGTAAAATAAATGAATATGATTACAATGCAGAGTCCTAACTTCAATCCTCAATAAATGATAAGCTTTTCAAAATGAAATTTTCAATTTAGTTATGCAATTCCAAATAAGATGCAATCTTTCTATACATGTACTAAGATCAATGATAAGGACCTAAAAGATCAAATTCCATCAATGCAAAATTCTTAATATTTTTGTATTTTCAATATAAAAGAATGAAAATGCAAGAACTGAACAACAACTTGATATAAAAATTATATTGTATGTAAACAGAGACAAACCAAGTAGGATATCAATAAGAAAACACCTAGCCCAAGATGCAAGGACAATCAAATGAAAAGGATGATGAGAAAGGCACCATCCAAAAATTCAACCAAAGAAAGGTTTCCTATCATTCCACAGACACTTAACAGTCATAAAAGAGACCTAAGAAGACTCAACAACCATCAAAACTTACCCATCAAACATCAAACCCAACAACCAAGAAGAAAAGCATGATGTACATTGTTCAAGAGAAAAGTGTGTATATACGCTTCTTGCAAAAGGACAACCTGCGTATGTATGCGACTGTCATGTAAAAACCCATGTATATGTGTTAAAACACAACCAATCTAAGGAGAAATCTAAAAAAATCAGACCCAGAATGAACAGATATTGTCAAGCAATCAGACGATAAGAAACTCAATATAAACGAGAGCAATCCAACAAGAAAAACACTCCAAACCCCGAAAAGAAGATTATATCCCCAGTATGGCATCCAATTATGTTACAAGGAAAATCTTTCTATGGCTAGGGGTAAACCTCAACAGACAGAAATGAATGTAGAAATCAAATCTAATCTCAGATATGCTACATAAGCAAACATTTTATCAAGACAAGATAAAAGGCCTACCTCGTCCAGACGTTCGATGAAGTCCACTGTTTAGCACTTGACTCAAAGTAATAGACCTGTAACTTGTCCTCAGTAACCAAGAAACACAAGCATATGGTGATAATATATGGACTTATCACATTCAATAGCATAATCCATCAATATTTATAACAAATATGCCCATGGAATAACAATTCAAATATTTGCAAGACATTAATTGGATGAGAAAAGAGTATTTCTATTAAAATGTAATCATCAGAAGTGAATGGATTACAAACTTCCATGTCGGCATGGTTCGGAACCAAGAAAACTAAGTCCCTTTTAGCTAGGCCTCCACCAAAGGCAATCTCATATAAGAGAGTCAATAAGGTTCTCAATCAATTAGGGAAGAGCTTGGGGGCTAAAAAATGTGTTTAGACTTAAAAGTATAAAGGGATGCAGACTCAATATGAAGTGATAATTTCTCCAGAGTAACTTTTCTCTCAAAATTGAATTCTTCTCCTCTTCCATAGCTTAGATTTGACCCATTTATAGCCTTCAAGTGGAACTGAAGGGCCGAGTCAGAACGTTTCCAGTATATGGAAGGTCAAGGATCATGGATCTCGTGATGTAACATGGAAACCCAACACAATTTTTTAATTTTGAGCACAAAACCCGATGTACGCAGGTTGTAGTGGTGCAACCTGCGTATACACATGTTGTATAGCTGTTAGGGCACATACTTGTGGAAAAATAATTTTTTTAGCTCTGGGATTTGCAAAAAGGGACTTCAAGTCTGCATAGGGAAATGCAACAAGGCCTTCTGAACAAATTTGCATGAGGTCAAGAAAATCTTGCTATAACAGTTGGGGGTCTTTATCAATCTTGTTTTTAGTTTTCTCTTGAAAAAACAAAAAAGTTTTTACTTCAGTTTTTTCTTGTTAAAGCGGTTCGAAAAATAAAAAAAGATTTTATTTTCTTTCATTTAGTTTAAGAAAGTAGTCAAGATTGTTATTTTCAAAAGAAGAAAAAGATTCTTCATTTCAAAGTTCTTTTCAATTTCTTGAAATACAAGTAGTTTTGTTTATTCAAACGAAAGCAAGTTTTAGGATTTCTTCATTGACAAGATCTTGAAATATTGTTTAGAAAAGTTGAATTTTACAAAGAGATTGATAATTTCAAAGTATTTTTTCCTTTCAGATGATATAAATCTCTCTTACTCTTTCGTCTCTTCATAACACCATCAGCTTCACTACCGCACCTTTTCCGTAAATCAAGCCTTAAAATTAACGCTTAATCTAAAATTTACTACGCTTTCTGTTTGTAGGGTTCACCGACTAGTTTAGGGTTTTAGGGCCTTGAATTAGGTGTGAAGAGGAAATTCTTCAAGGCCACTTTAAAGGAAACATTGAAGTCTAAGATAGGGAGTGTTTTTAGTCCAGTGTCGTAAGAGTTATTCGGGACCCCCCTCTAACACAAGGGATAAACATGAGGCCGCGTGAGGAAAGGCAGAGGATATAACCCCTCCAAAGATGGACAAAACGTAGTGGGGATTGTATATTGAGGGATTTTCTCGAGAACAATACCAATATGATTTGCCTACGAAGCTTCGTGGACCTCGAATCCGTTCGATATCCTCACTTGTCTTCCGGACCAATCGCTTTTGATACCCTTGAAGGGCTTCAGACTTGTTATCCTGCTCATTACGATCTGCCCGACTGTTGACTATACTCACCTGGTGACTGACTGTGAGCTGGAAACCTAGTTGCCCATATTTTACAGACTTACACAGGTGATTGCATGGGTATACCACGGTACTTAGGGTGTATATCGGATCGCGCTTCGCAAAGTATACCTGGAGGGTGCTTCCGTGTCCGAGTTGCACTTACGTAGGTTAGTTGCTCTAGTGTCAATTGGTGTAACCATATTTCCCACTAGTTAGTCGACTACTTGATTTATCTCTAGGAATATTCTAGTGTGTGCTTGGTGTTCTATTCTAGTCAAGCCTTACTGTGTCATTTGATCATTTCAAAAAGTGGAAAATCAAAAGCTCCATCAGTCGTGAAGGCTTCAGGGCTTGTCGTCGGTTACCTTGGAGCCACATTTTCCACCGTTGAGGCGAAGACTTCATCAAGAAGGATCATTTGAAGCAATTGGGCCACATGAAACTGTTCTCAATCCTGCCCCGAGGGGAGACTTTTCGGCACCAGAAGAATCCATCGTTTCTGACCTTGAGACAAAAGGTTTCAGGCCAACCAATCCTTCGATTATCAATTTGTCGGCGCCATTTTTAATTCAGATTATCCCTTTTGAGGTGACCTCTTATGAGCGCCAGTTAGTTCTACGAGCGACAATGGAAGTGAATACTGCTACTTTGTCTGGGAGTCCTCATACTTTCGTTATGGCTACGAATGGAGGAGGCATCATACCTCCTCCCCCACCTTCACCAGTCAGGACCTTAGTAGTCCCGACTCCAATGACTTCGGGCAACGGTCTGATACCTTTAATGGATTTAACCACTATTTTGTTTACTCAGAATGCAATGGGAACTCCTTTCTAATATGGGATGCCCAACTTTGATACAAACTCGGTTCTTAGTTATTCTACCTTACAGACCATGGGTCTGCGGGAAGGTATCTCTAACTCTCCCTTGCAAGGATTAGCCATGGGCACTACTGCCCCTTTTAATGCTATTCCCTATGGTGGGGGTCATATACCTCCTTCGTCCCCTTCGCTTGGTGGCGCTTTTCAACAGCCAGTCGGGCCTAATGCTAATTACAGCTTGTTTGGTGGAAATAGTTTGGGACCTTCGTCTTAGACGACGTCGATGGGATCTATGTCATTATCTTTGTTCAATGCATTTGGGAACAATGCTTTTTCTTCAGCTTCTTTCCCGACTAGGGGCAACCCCAGTTTCGGTCAAGAAAACCTAGTGCAAGGTACCATTCCTTCACAGGGAGCGACAACTAGAGTATACTCCACACAGGGTCTTTGGAATCCTTGGTAGGGATCTTTTCCTTCGCAAGGGATGTTATTCAAGGGTAACCTCTTCCATACACGTTGGAACCCCGTGCAAGTCTCCTTACCTATTCCTGCTGGATCGGCTGGGGGAAACCTCTACCAAGGACCTTAGAACACAACGTAGAGAGCAATCCCTACGTAAGCTATGTCATCCAATTTCGGGAGTCAGTCGATGATGCCTCAATAGATGTAGTTTCCATTTGTTGTTCAAGGCCACGATTTCTACCAAAACCATGTTCAGGTACAAATCTTCATTAAAATTCAATAGAAAACGCCCAGCAAGTAGAAAATGCACCCAACAAGCAGAAAATCGCCCCTGCAGTCAGTAGTATGACCCCCTCTGCCACTAAACTCGCCCAACAAGGTAGAAGATTGCATTCAAATCCAAGGAGGGCCTTTTCGAATGGTTGGTCATGCCTTTCGGGTTGACAAATGCCCAATCCAAATTTTCCTGGCAACCTAGTGCTAGTCAAAATCTAGGGCCCTATTTTCCTGTAAATAATTCACAACCAAAATTACCCTTTCTAGAAACCCTGCATTTTCCAGACTTGTCGAGATTAATGAATGACCCAATCTATCACGATCCACGTTGCCCCCCCCCCCC
>ML780754.1:387862-421274 GCA_009831015.1 Picea engelmannii
AAAGATCCAGGTGATCATGTGACTACCTTTCACTTGTGGTGCTCGTCAAACTTGTTGAAGGATGACTTTGTCTAGTTGTGCCTTTTTCAATGCACTCTTATAGGGGTGTTGCAAAGTGGTATATTGAGCTTGATGGCTTGAGGTACTCTTACTTTAATGACTTGGCGATGTTCTTCTTGAACCATTTCCAATTACCTATGAGATACGATGCCGACATCGAATTGTTGGCCAACTTTGAGCAAACCAAGGCCGACCACATCTCTGATCATATCTGAGAATGGCGACATAGAAATAACTTGATTAAGGTTAAGGTCCCTCCTGCTTTCTTGCTTGAGTGGTTCTTGATGTCTTTAGTTCCCTGCATATCCAAAGATGTAGTGAATTCCAAAGTGTTTTCAGAAGAGGAAGCTATTATGAGAGCCCAACAACTAGAATTGATTTACTCTCAGTCTGGCATGATATACGAAATTTTACCAGATGCGCCACGGTCTACTCTTGATAAGGCCAAACAGAAGTATAGGCCCCACATTGATGGCATAGTGGGCTCAGCAAAAAGAAATTCCATGGATATGTTGTCAAATTAGTTGCAACAATTATCGATACAATAGGTTGTGGCCAGCCAGACTCCGAGTTTGGTTGTTCACCCTACCCAGACGTCGGATGTACACAGTGTGCATTCAACGAATCCCAAGGCCAACTAGAAGACCGAAGGAAAGAAGAAACAATGAAATAAGAAGGGTAAAGGGGATAAAAAGTCTACCAACAATGTTGGCAGGGGAAAAAAAGAGAATAAGTTGAAGTATCTATGTAATCTTTGCACGGAAGACCACCCGACTCACCTGTGCCCTCGGCTTGCAGAAGCCCATAAGCTATTAGTGCAACAACAACATGTTGTGTTGACAAACCCTTTTCCACAAGGGAAAAATATGGCTTAGGTTTCCGCATCCATGAGTGTGGAAAGGGGCAGTCAAGGTCCCCCCATGCCTACCACTAACACCTCGGCCGTGAACATTTACATGATGAACGTCGATGCTCATTTATCGACCAGGGCTCGAAACTACAAAACGTCGGAATATGTAGAGAAGGGAAAAGAAGCCACTAACCTGTTGACTCCTCTCCAAATTGAGAATCCGATGGGAGAAACAATGAATCACATCCCTAAAGGTGCGTTTAAGAAGGATTCCCATAATCCAAATGCGAGGTCCGCGCAGAACTACTCCGTTGTGGAGGATCTGGCACAAACCCCTTGCACAATGTCTGCTCTGGAAGTCCTCCAAAGTTTCCCCTCACATAGAAAGGCTCTGTTGTCTGCCTTGGGAATGACAAAGACGTGTAACCTAGGAGTGATTGTTTCCAATCCAACTGACTTAAAACCTCATCTTCCTCACCACATTGCTTTTCAGATAGTAGTGGCCGTTGACGGGCATAAGTGACACACCATCAACTGGAAGGTCAAATCCGGACCGGGGTTGTCTAAATAACCCAAGCCGTTTGGAATGAAATGACCCGATGGGTTTAATGGCTCTGTTAGCCAACTAGGGTCCTAAAACAATGAAAGGAAATAAACTACTCTAAAGCTATAACTTTAACAATCGATACACTAATTACAAATATTTATCTAATAGCGTTAATATACAATGATTATGAACAAGTTTACAAGGTTTAAAATAAAATCTTGCGAAAGGGATTGTTTAATTACGTTTATGAACAAGATATGAACAATACTCTTTTGATGTTTTAAATATTTTAAAGAAATAAATACTAAATGAATACAATTGAAACAATGACACAAAAACAGTCAAATCTAATTAATGCAATCATCGTCTCATTCATATATAAACAAATCTGAATAAAAGAAAGCAATGAACCTACTAACCTCTCCCTCAGTAGTACTAAGCTAAATTCATCCTTATGTATTTGTATGAGCTCCTCTTAACCTGTGTCAAGTGTAAACCTATGACAAAAGCAAGCATAATACTTCCTGGAGAAATTCAAGGAAGTGTTTCATATTTTGGAGCGAGTTTATAACGACCGAAAGACAAATAATTATATATCGTGTGACCTTGAAATGTCCAATAACTGAAAATGAAAGAAATTTCAATTCTCAAGAATGGTGTTACCATCTATCTAGCATCAGATGTAAACTCAAAATACTTGAATAGATGATCATTCACAGATATAAACTAAACCAAAAGATAATGAACAACATAAAGAAAAGCATGATATAAAATATTACGTGTAAAACTGACTAAAGCTAATTCGACACAGATAACATTTCACATCAAGAAATTACATGAGAAGACAATGAAAAGACACTGCAAAGTCTACACAGGACGAAAGCCAAAGAGTAAACTGCTTTCTCATATAGTTTCAACAAAATATGTTCATCATATGGTCTAGGAGGATGTTTTTTGGATAATAGACTCTTAAAGATTGAAAAAATTAATATATAAATGATAACAATTAACCATGTATTGATAAAATAGACTAAAGCTAATTTAAATCAATGCATAATCAATTATTCAAAGAATATGAAGATATTATAATGAAAATAAAATCATCTTAATCACAGGACAAAATCCATTAAACAACCAGAAATTTCATATTCTTCTTTGAAAATACTTACTCATTCTCCCAAAGATTCCAACCATCCATTACTCCATTTTAAAAAAAAAAAGTTTGCAAAACAAATAATATACAAAAGAGAAAAGATAGCATTCCTCTTCTCAATTTATTAGATCTCCTGGCTCTGAACTTTCTCATATATTTATACCATGAATGAACAGTCTGGGAGTCACTAATAATTTCTTCCACTTGAAATTTGCCTTGTAAAGAGACATACATATCTATCAAATCGTGTATTTGTTTGGGAAAATTCCTACATGTAAGCTAAATGGGTCCATTTTGGAGATAGGTTTTCAACCATTTCTTCATATTCCTCACGGTTTGACTGGAATCAATCCCGCAAAATTGTATGTCTATTCTTGACGCATTTCCAAATTTTATCTGTTGTTGCTCATAAATTTATTTGCAGCAATCCAATATTATTTTTGGATCAATCATCTTGAACGTATTTAGATAATAAAATCAAGCCATGATCAAATCTGTATCAAATAACTCATAATAGAAACCTGTGAAACAAAAACAAACCTAAATTAATTACCTAAAAATTGTGAATAAAACAAAATCTAGAACAATAAAATTAAAATGAATTTAAACCAACTATAAGTTCTAAACAAACATTGTTTATATTTTTCTTTCAAATATGATCTAAAAATTCTAGAAGCTTCAAGTTGATGGAGAGGAGAAAAATATTAATTTTGGGTTTTCACAAAATCAAACAAATGATAGATAATTGTTTTTTTACTATTATTTTATTTTTATTTTGAAATGAGATGCAAACTAACAAAATAATTTAATTAATTAAACCTACCAAATGATTTTGTGAAAATCGTTGTTAATGAGCAAAAGACGAAAAACATAATCATAATTTAAATGAAAGTAAAAGTTGATAAAAATTAAGGTTTTTGTTTAAATTAAGATTTCTATGTTCATCTCTCCCTCATTCAAATTTGATCAAATGTGAATGAATTTCATAGAAAAGATGTGTCGTAATAAAAACTCCCAAATTATGAAGCTTGTCCATCAACATTAAAACTCTGTAGAAATCAAAACGAAATGGCATTTAGATTTCATGAAATTCAAACCAAACAAAAGAAAAGAATATAAAATCAAACCAACCTCGAAACAAATCAAACCAATACCAATCCAATCAAGTCAAAGGGAAACAAACTAAGAATCCAAGTAAAATTTTGAGGGACCCTAGATTTTGATTAAATAAAAAGAAGGGGGTTGTTGGGGCCCAACAAATGGCGACTTACTGGGTGAAGCAGTTATCTCTGACCTATTAAACGTTTTTCGCAGGGAAGAAGATTAAGACTTGGACATAATTTTAAGCTGCTTTGAAACAAATCCACTTTAATATTACACAATGTTAAGACTAGCTTAGATTTATAGAAAAATATCATAAAAGAAGAAAAGAATGCTTTTACAGAGGATAATAGCCTAAAGTTGTTTTTTAATAAAAGAGTCATGATGTTTATAAAAGGACTTCAATACCGTTGATAAAGCCACTGCTATCAGCAGGCATCCATAGCCTTGGCAGGGATTTCATTTAACCCACTCAAATGCTTTAATCCCATCCAATAGTTGTATCCACATGATGTATACTTCCATAAAAGTTAACTTAAAAGCATATACCTGCTACCTATTGACCTAACATTGCTTTGCTGCTAGTAGGCCTGTTCAGTACCCCGACGAAGTTGTCTTGGTATCATGTGTGCATTTACCCGCTACCAGTGAGCCTATTCAGTACCCCGGCGGGCTTACACACACTTCCCACACTTAAGTGATTCCAACCATCTTATGTCTCTTTTAAATAATAATACAATTATAGATTTATTGATGACAAAGAGAGCAGGGTGATGCTACAGGTTAATTGCAATACATGTGAACAATTGATCATTTTTTTTTATTTTCTTTCAAAACTGGAAGTTTTATCATGGTTTAGAGATTTTATATTTCATTTAAGAAATCATCTAGAGAATGGGGAAGCACTTAAAAGTGATTCCTTAAGAATATGGACAGCGTAAAAAGTTTAAGGATAATCCTAATTCTCAGATATCTTAACACATTTCAGGGTTAATACTCTGACAAAGACCGTTTAGGATTTCATAGTACTCAACTGACTTACAAATCAATTATCTAAGTTGAACCTTAACATCAGAAATTGTTTGAACTGTTTCAAATTGCTTTCAAAAAAATAATTCTTGAAATGAATGCTTCCTTCGATAATCGATCTTTGATCAGAGATATAATTATTCAAAAAGATAGATAAGGAGAAAGTTCAATCAAAGAAAACACACACACACACACACAACAAACTGAATCAGATTTTATTAATGGGATTCAAAATCAAAAGTATATCAAAACAAACAAAATCAAAATAGCAAAAACACACTTTTAGAAACAATTTTGGCCAAAGATAAACCCGATATTTGGGATCTACTAGCATCCCACTGTAAAATAAAGGAAGAAATAAATCATATAAAATCTCATGTGCGAGCAAGTTCTTTTCTTAAGACAGTGATGCATAAGATGTTACTTTGACGAAGCATTATTATTAAAAATAAAAGAGACTAAAAGAAAATAGAAAAATCCTTACTAATGTGAGTGCAGTCCTACTCATGGCACCTTGGGTCAAGGTTGAATTGATAGTTCAAATTTACTTATCTCTTTACTTTCCATTTAAAATTTCCATGACGATACTGCGTTTTTGAAAAGAAATATTCAACGAAAAGCAGAGAGAAAAAGATTTAAAGTGGACTTCCCTGACAACATTCATATTATGGTTCTCTCGGTGTGCCCACTTGTGTTCATAACTGCATTATTACAAAGAGAAACAATAAGAAATAAAACTAAAGGAAACCTACTCTAAACTACTAAATAGATCAAAACACTAAGAAAAATCATATTTCAAGTGCAGCCATAAGAGCATCTTCAATCCTGCAAGGCATAGAAAATCTAAAATCAGAATAAAAGAATGTAGTATTTGTAGATACAAAATAAATATGTCATGCTTACCTCCTATATATTCTTTTAAAAACAAAACAAGCATGAGCTTACCATTTTTTTGAAACTTCTTGATGTATGAATCCTCCAACCATTCTGCAATCTTGTCGTGATATGGGTCATAATGGCATGGAAGAGTGTAAGTAAGTTTGGAAAACTTGTCAATATTATGGGGACCTGACATAACCATCAACTAAGGCCGAAGTGCCCCATCCTCTTGACAATTCTCCAAGTGTTCATCCATTTCTTCACATGGAGGATCTAAAAAAATCAAGTCATCCTTACTTCCTAGATATTTAGGTAGAAACAAAGCAAGAACAACTTTATCTTTATTATGAATGCTTTTTAGATATGAATCTTCAAGACATTCTAAGATCTTGTCATAAAAAATAGGATGAAAACTATGACTTTGATGAAATGGATATATCAATGGGGAACACATCATAAGAGGATTCATGACATCAATTAGATTATTGGTTTGAATGTTTCCTTTGATGAGATTGATCGTTTCAAAATGTGAAGCATAAACATTAAAATTCGAACTAATCAAAGAACAAATATGCAATGTAGAATATTTGATCTCCATAAGAATGAGTGCATTGTCTTTTTCAACAATAAATCGTGTAAAATCATCTTGCAACATGTCATTTTTCCGTGCGAGTGATGAAAGTGAAAGAGCATCAAATCCGACTTCATAAATGTTATGTTTGGAATTAATTTCACCAATTTTTGGCATATCCAAAAGATTTGATTGTGATGGAAAAGAGTAAGATATTGTGGGTAAAGTATCAAGTCCACCAGAATCTAAGAAGAGATTAGGATATAAAGAGTAAAAGGAATCATAAATGAGCACATGAAAATAATCTCTTGAGCTATGATATTTAACAATGGTATTCTCAAGACATTCCTCTTCACTTTCCTTAAGACTTTCACTCTCTTTTGGTGATAAATCCTTCAACATAATATGATCATCTAAATTTACCTCATGTATGATAGACAATTCGAAACTTTCATGACAAGCATCTAATCTTTCCTGTGGATAAGGTATGATTTGTGGATGAAGCTTTAAGGTTTCTTCTTCAAATTGTAGATCTACATCTCTAATCAGTTTCATTGGAATGTTAGAATGCTTAAGATCGTTTTCATCACCTAAGTGTTCTTCAATAACTAAATTTATGTACTGATTAGAGCAAGAGTTAGAAGAATATGGACATTCACCTTGACCCAACATCAAATCTTCTTCCACAATGGTCGAGGGTTGATTATATGACGATTCAGAGGAAAAAACAATTTGATTGTCAGTAAGAACATTTTCAATAGGTTCTACCTCCCTTGCTTGTTCAAAATTTTCGGATGGATTCCTCTCATCCTGTGAACAAAATTCTTCTCGCAATTGAGTGATAGGATTTGTAACCAATACATCATTCACGATTGAATATGATTGGATGAAAGGGATGCAAGCATCACAGAGGAGATTTAGTACAAATGACATGTCATCAAGATTAAATTTACAGAGAACATGATGGATTCTTGTTGAAAAGCCTTCTGGAGATGAATTGTCATTGATTAGTAAAGTTTGAAATCCTTCACATAATTGATTGTAATCGTAGTTTTCAAAAGCATCTAAAAAATCATCTACAAATTGAAACCAAACAATAATGTGATATGTTGGAAAAGACTCAAACCAATGTTTAATCTGACCCCTCAAAGTAAAAGCGAATAATCTGCATAAAACCTTTAAATCAGAAATATCATGCTTGATGGATTTACACCAAAACTTGTTAAGATGGTCTTTTGCAGACACATTCCCCCCACCATCAAAGGTGAGTTTGGACAAGCGATATACTGTCTCATTGGGAATATCGGGTAATGAGAAGTGGAAATCATGTTCCAACATAGTGATTTGGGGAGCCATGGGGAACTAAAAACATTCAAAATAAAGACTCCCACAAAGCCAGCTTGTCAGTCTAGCCTCCCTTCTAGTGCATTTCAAGATGACATAAAAGAAGAATTTATAAATATGGAATTATGACAGCCTAAGGGGTAAACCATTTAATCACTAAATTTACCTCGACCCTCCTTTTAGCGCCATTTGTTGATGGGCATAAGTGACACACCGTCAACTGGAAGGTCAAATCCAGACCGGGGTTGTCTAAATAACCCAAACCATTTGGAATGAAATGACCCAATGGGTTTAATGGCTCCGTTAGCCAACTAAGGTCCTAAAACAATGAAAGGAAATAAACTACTCTAAATCTATAACTTTAACAATCGATACACTAATTACAGATGTTTATCTAATAGCGTTAATATACAATGATTATGAACAAGTTTACAAGGTTTAAAATAAAATCTTGCGAAAGGGATTGTTTAATTACGTTTATGAACAAGATATGAACAATACTCTTTTGATGTTTTAAATATTTTACAGAAATAAATACTAAATGAATACGATTGAAACAATGACACAAAAACAATCAAATCTAATTAATGCAATCATCGTCTCATTCATATATAAACAAATCTGAATAAAAGAAAGCAATGCACCTACTAACCTCTCCCTCAATAGTACTATGCTAAATTCATCTTTCTGTATTTGTATGAACTCCTCTTAACCTGTGCCAACTGTAAACCTATGACAAAAGAAAGCATAATACTTCCTGAATAAATTCAAGGAAGTGTTTCATATTCTGGAGTGAGTTTATAACGACAGAAAAGCAAATAATTATATATCGTGTGACCTTTAAATGTCCAATAACTGAAAATGATAGAAATTTCAATTCTCAGGAATGGTGTTACCAGCTATCTAGCATTAGGTGTAAACTCAAAATACTTGAATAGATGATCAGTCATAGATATAAACTAAACCAAAAGATAATGAACAACATAAAGAAAAACATGATATAAAATATTATGTGCAGAACTAACTAAAGATAATTCGACACAGATAACATTTCACATCAAGAAATTACATGAGAAGACAATGAAAAGACACTGCAACATCTACATAGGAGGAAAGCCAAAGAGTAAACTACTTTCTCATATAGTTTCAACAAAATATGTTTATCATATGGTCGAGGAAGAATTTTTTTGGATAATAGACTCTTAAAGATTGAAAAAATTAATATATAAATGATAGCAATTAACCATGTATTGATAAAATAGACTAAAGCTAATTTAAATCAATGCATAATCAATTATTCAAAGAATATGAAGATATTATAATGAAAATAAAATCATCTTACTCACAGGACACAATCCATTAAACAACCGGAAATTCCATATTCTTCTTTGAAAATACTTGTCCATTCTCCCAAAGATTCCAACCATCCGTTACTCCATTTGAAAAGAAAAAAGTTTACAAAAGAAATAATATACAAAAGAGAAAGGATAACATTCCTCCTCTCAATTTCTTGGATCTCCTGGCTCTGAACTTTCTCATATATTTATACCATGAATGAACAGTGTGGGCATCACTAATAATTTCCGCCACTTGAAATTTGCCTCATAATGAGGCACACATATCTATCAAATCGTGCATTTGTTTGGGAAAATTCCCACATGTGGGCTAAATGGGTGCATTTTGGAGATGGTTTTTCAACCGTTTCTTCAGATTCCTCACGGTTTGGTTGCAATCAGTCCCGCAAAATCGTATGCCTGTTCTTGATGCATTTCCAAATTTTATTTGTTGTTGCTCATAAATTTATTTGCAGCAATCCAATATTATTTTTGGATCAATCATCTTGAACGTATTTAGATAATAAAATCAAGCCATGATCAGCTCCATACCAAATAACTCATAATAGAAACATGTGAAACAAAAAGAAACCTAAATTAATAACCTAAAAATTGTGAATAAAACAAAATCTAGAAAAATTAAATCAAAATGAATTTAAACCAACTATAAGTTATAAACAAACATTGTTTATATTTTTCTTTCAAATATGATCTAAAAATTCTAGAAGCTTCAAGTTGATGGAGAGGAGAAAAATATTAATTTTGGGTTTTCACAAAATCAAACAAATGATAGATAATTCTTTTTTTATTATTATTTTATTTTTATTTTGAAATGAGATGCAAACTAACAAAATAATTTAATTAATTAAACCTACCAAATGATTTTGTGAAAATGATTGTTAATGAGCAAAAGACGAAAATATAATCATAATTTAAATGAAAGTAAAAGTTGATAAAAATTAAGGTTTTCGTTTAAATTAAGATTTCTATGTTCGTCTCTCCCTCATTCAAATTTGATCAAATGTGAATGAATTTCATAGAAAAGATGTGTCGTAATAAAAACTCTCAAATTATGAAGCTTGTCCATCAACATTAAAACTCTGTAAAAAGAAAAAAGAAATGGCATTTAAATTTCATGAAATTCGAACCAAACAAAAGAAAAGAATATAAAATCAAACCAACCTCGAAACAAATCAAACCAATACCAATCCAATCAAGTCAAAGGGAAACAAACTAACAATCCAAGTAAAATTTTGAGGGACCCTAGATTTTGATTAAAGAAAAAGAAGGGGGTTGTTGGGGCCCAACAGTGGCTTGCACCACAAAATATTTTACGCAGAACATTTTTTGTACAATGGTTGATGAGGGTGCCTCGACTTGTGTGATGTTGTTGGTATGTTGGAAGGCCATTGTCCAACCTGAGTTGTCTCCATTTCCTACTTTTCTTATGGATTTTGAAGGTCGGTCATTTAGACCACATGAAATAATTCCTTCTTTCCCTATGCAGTTGGGAGGTAAAACTGTGTGTGTTGAAGTCGAGGTAGTCGATGCACCTATCGACTACAATATTTTGTTAGGAAGAAGTTGGACTTATGCAATGCATGCAGTGATTTCTACGGTTTTTTAAGTGTTGTTCTTTTCTCATGAGGGCCAGATTGTGACCATTGACTAGTTGTCTGTCTCTCATCCTGACTCATCACCAGGGGCTTCCATGGTCCTGATGATTGATAACCCGCATCCTGGCACTGTCAACTTAGGTGCCGGTTTGTTTCCATCATTGATGGGAACCTTTGATTATCCGATGCCTTCCAGCGATGTAATGCTTATATCGGCTGACCCCGACCAACCGAGGGCTGCGATTTTTCAAGTGTCATCTTTTCGAATAAGCTACTTTAACAACCTATGAAATTTACCTTCCCCATCGGCTTCGATGGAACGGATAGGGCATCATGGCATGGCCATTCCCTTATCTGCGGATAAGGTTGCGTACATTAGTTTCCAACAAAGTTTGGCCATTCCGGATCCGACTCACTCACAGGAGTTAGATCCAGTTCTCAAGCCTATTTGGGCTCAAGATTCACTTGTTGCTCAAGATCCTTTAGACTTGTTCTTTCTCTCTGATGAGGAGATTCTCAAGGAAATGACTGGTCTCGACAGACCTTGGTATGATATGCATCATAGATATTATTTTCTTCCCAAGCTTAGGAGAATAGAGGCGGGAGAGTCTGTTTTGACTGTGAATGGAGATACCCCTTGTCCTGTCAATTCTTTGGCTACGCACAGAGCTCATGCCGAGGGTAACATGGAAATCATTTCTACAATGATTCCAATTGATATCTCCAGAAACCATGGCATCGTGGAGAATTTTTTCGTCGAAGCAGATTGCTCCCCCGAAGAGATTCGAACTTACACAGAGTTACTCAAGGAGTTTCACAATGTTTTTTCCTGGTCTTACAAGGAGATGCCAGGAATCAACCCATGAATTGTCGAACATGAAATCATGACTTATCCTGATGCCAAACCAGTCTGACAGAAGCTTCATCTGGTCAATCGTCGAAAAGCGACAGCAATCAAGGTAGAAGTAGAAAAACTGCTCAAAGTTGGTTTTATCTACCCCGTACAATTGATGGAATGGGTGTCAAAATCGGTTATGGTCAACAAGAAACAGGTCACGATTTTCATTTGTATGGATTTTCGTGATTTGAATAAGGCCTGCCCAAAAGACAATTTCCCAACCTTTTTTATTGGTCATATTGTCGATGAATGTGCAGGCTACGAAGTATTTTCATTCATGGACAATTTTTTGGGATACAATCATATTCAAATCAAACCCGAGGACCAACACAAAATGACTTTTATTTTTCCTTGGGGTACCTTTGCGTATCGAAAGATGCATTTTGGGTTGAATAATGCTAGAGCCACCTTTCAGCAGGGCATATCGTTCGCTTTTCACGACCTCAAACACATAGTCGAGGCATACCTTGATGATTTAGCATCATGTTCTCGCAAGAGATCTGATCATCCTTCCCACCTACGACTAATCCTTGAGCGATGTAGCTACTATCGGATTTGCTTGAATCCTAACAAGTGTAGTTTATGTGTGACGTTAGGTCATCTCTTAGGTTTCATTGTATCGACAACATGGATCATGGTCGATCCTCTCAAGGTTGAGGAGATAGTTCAATTTCCTTCCCCGTGCACGATACCCCAGCTTCAGAGCTTACAAGGGAAAGCAAATTTTCTTTGGCGCTTTGTCGCTAATGACGTCGAGATCACTAAAGGGTTAATTCATCTTTTGAAAAAAGGGGTCCCATTCTGTTGGGATGAAGCTACTCAATGCTCTTTTGAAGTGTTGAAATGTGCCCTAACGTATGCCCCTCTGCTCCGACCTCCTGGTTATAAAAGAGATTTATTGTTGTATTTGGATGTTGCAGAGTCGATCATCGGCATGGTCTTGGTTTAGGAAGATTATATGCTCGAAGAGAACATTATATATTACCTTAGACAAGGCTTGGTTGGACCAGAACTCAACTAATTTCACGTTGAGAAACTTGATTTGGCAATTTTCCATCCTATCCAACAGTTCTGCCACTACATTTTTCTTTGCAATACCACTGTCATTGTCGTCGTCAACCCTTTCCAATATGTGTTAACACGATGGTTCATTGAAGGAAATATAAGTAGATGGATAGTCATCCTACATGAATTTTACTTGGATTTTGTTTCTGCAAAATCCAAAAAGTCATTGGTTTTTTCCGAGCTCATTTCAGAGCTTACAGTCAAATATAGTGATATCATGCCCGAAGAATTTCCTATTAATGGAGATATTTTTATAATTACATCTTCGGACCCCTGGTATGTATATATACTTTTGTATCTCTATACTTTGAAGTGCCCCGCTTCTGCTTCTCTCAATGAACATCGACGAATTCGACATCAGGCGTGAAACTATCTTATACCCGATGACACTTTGTATTGTCGAGGTGTAGATTGCATTCTTCGACAATGTCTCATACATGAAGAAGAAGATCTTGTTTTGAACAACTATCACACTGGAGCATGTGGTAGTCTTTTTTCTGGGTTGGAAAAAACCCAAAATATTCTACGTGCAGGTTACTTCTAGCCCTCATTAATCAAGGATTGTGTAGAGGCGGTCAAGAAGTGTCACCCATGTCAGATCTTCTGCCGGAAGATGCAGACACATCATGCTCCTATGTTTTCGGTCATTGTTGTTGGTCCTTTCACCAAGTGGGGGATTGAATTTACTACATGTCACCCAGCTTCAAACATGGGGCATCCTTACATCATCATAGCAGTAGAATACTTCATGAAGTGGGTCAAAGCTATGCCAATGTTTAACAATGATGGAAAACCCATGATTTTTTTCATCTTTAATCAAATAGTAGCAAGGTTCGGTATCCCAAAGGATATTGTCACTAACCATGGCAGTCACTTCCAAAACAAAATGATGGTTGAATTAACGTCAAATCTCAGGTTCAAAAGGAACATTCATCACCCTACTACCCATAAGAAAATGGTCAAGTTGAAGCTATGAATAAGTCTCTCAAGACTATTCTTCAGTGGACAATCAATTCTGCCAAGTCCAATTGGCATTTGATGTTGTATTCAGCTTTGTGGTCCCATCGAACGTCCGTGAAGACTACCACTAGTTTTTCACCTTTTCAACTCGTATACGGGCGGTAAGCAGTCTTACCTATTGAATTTTAGATTCCTTCTTTAAAGATGGAAGTGGAATTATTGTCGGACACTTCACTGCTTGAGGAACTCCTTCTATATCTCAAGCAGCTCAATGAGTAGTGTCATGATGCAGGCTTAGCTAATGAGGCTCATAAAAAATGAGTCAAGTGTCAGTACGATCGGTCTGTTTGCCCTCAGATTTTCTCTTAAGGCGATCTTGTCCTAGTTTATGATCAATACAAAGATCCCCTGCGGGAAGACAAGTTCAAACCCATGTGGTTCATACCTTTCATTCTGAAAGAGGTTTTAGAGAAGGGCGCTTACCATCTAGTTAATTTTGAAGGAAATTCTTTGGCAGAGCCTAGAAATGGGCTCTACCTTAAGAAGTACTACTCTTAGGTTGGTCACCTGGGTGGCTTCTTGTATATATGTATAGCTTCTTATACATTTTCTTGTATTTTTGTCTTTTGGACATGTAGTTATTTATTTCTTGTTTTTCACTGTGGCGGATGTCAAGTGAATCGAAGGTTTACTTTGGGTTGACGGACGACACTAGCCGACACACTCGGAGGCTTGCTTCCGCAGCTTGGGTGATTTTTACACCTAGAGCCCAGTTGCTATCTTTCGGAGGTATTTTTCTAGGCGACGCTACAAATAATGTTGTTGAGTATAGTGTAGTGATAGAATTTCTACATGATGCTTTGTTACATGGCATTTATCACCTCCAGGTTTACTTAGATGCTCAACTAGTTGTGTCCCAGTTAAATGGGGTTTACCGCGTTTATGATCCCACTCTATACCAATGATTCCTTAGGGTACATCTCTTAGAACGATCTTTTGATTACATTACGTATATCCATGTTTCTAGGATATTTAATCATCTAACAGATACTCTAGCTAATCAAGTTTTAGATTGGAATGTTCCTCGCATATAAAAGAAAAGCACACACATTCTCATGTAAATACATTTGTAAAAATGTCATCCATAAGACAAGAAAGATGTAAATATATATATCTGGGTGTCTGTGTGTCCAAAAATAGTATTATGAGTACATAGGTGGGCATGAAAGCCTCAAAAGTCATCAGTCTACATCACTGGGCTTATGCCCTCAAAAAATACATATAGTACGAAAGTGCTCTAGACACATTAATGGTATAGTTCTATCTAAGTACGAGGCATATTGGCCCTGCTATAATGTACAATGATGTTCGCAAGACGTTGGAACAACTATAACCAAGTCCAAGGCACCCTTACTACATGTGGGTGCATACCCCGCGGGAGATCCTCAATCTCGGCCATAGGAATGACACAAGTGAGCACAGTGAGGTTTCACTCCACTCGTCGCAAAACTCTATCAACCTCTCCAGTTGGGGGTCCTCCCTCCGCTGTTGGTCCTCCTATCGCTGCTAGCCCTGCCTCAGGTCGATGACGATGCCGAATCCTAGTGAAGTCTATTGGTCTAATAGGCCCCACATCTGTACATAACATATTCACGAGTCAGTACTCTATACACACATAAAAAGGATATATATGAAAATTAAAAATTTAATAAAATTTAAAATATATGTTACCTATCTCGCAATGCTCCTCGCCAAGAGGCATAGACATGTCTGGGTCTCTGATAAAGCTGATCCCTGCATAGGGGTAATCCTCGATCACCGGGATCTGAATTTCCCACCAGTAAAAAGACTTGTCGTTGAATGCCTCTATAGTCCTCCCTCCAACCTGTCTAGACAACAAATCTACCCATCTATTCACTGTTGGGAAGGAGGCTACATGCCCCTGTACCGTCTCTCTGGGAGTAAGACTAGGCACCCTCTAAAAAAAGGAGCATAAAATAGTACCGAACCCGAATTTCTTCTTGGTACGTTGTCAACACTCTGTAAGTTGTCTCTTCATGCATGTAAGCATGGTGGTACTCCAGTTGAAAATGTTTTCCTCCAGACACTGAATGGCACAATGCATATGTGCGCGTGAGGCCTGATGAAGTGTCGTGGATCCAGTAATATGCCCGATCAAAATTAATATCACGCGTAAATATAGGCTGGTGATATTGTGGATTGGCACTTGAGAACCTACCTTATCAATTCCATCCTCATAGTACATCTTGATGTAGTCCTCGATGTTGAATGGCCTTGGAGGAAAAATTCTCAAGTTGAATGGTTCCCCTCGTCTCAAGAGGCCAGTCAAAAAATAGATGTCCTCTATGGTCGGGGTCAGTGACTGACCCTCCAGCATGAATGCCTCAGCATCAGGATGTCAATACTCCACAAGAGCATTGAGTAGCCTCGGTGGTGCCCTCATAAATGGACACTGGAAGAACTTCCATAACCCGCATTTTTTTAGTGTAGCGATGGCCACAAGGTCCTCCTCGACAAAGATGTCAAGCTCCTCATGCTCTCTCTCTCCGATGAACATACATCATGTCACATGAAAAAAGTAGAGAGGAGTTAGTGCTTGCTTTTTATTTTTTCAAGGTAAAGATGGGTGTACGTGGGATGATTTTTACACAGTTGCAAATGTACATAGGTTGTTTAGTATTCTTCTCGAGTACATACGCGGGCTGGCCTTGGATAGCTCGCATACACATAGGGTCGCCCTTTTTACAAGAGAGCGTCCCCTCCAAACAAAAAAATAAATGATCAAGGAAGAATGGAATTGCAAGTATGGGTGTTTTGTACTTACTGGGTCCAAATAGAAGGTCGTTTCGTCCATTGAAGCTCCCAGAATCCACTCTTTTAGCAAAGGGGTTTTTTGACCTTTTGGTTGATTTTCAATTTGCAATGGTAAAAAGGAGTTGTACACTTCTATTTATAGACTTTTTTGGCCCTTTTTTCCCCTTTTTGGTCCCCTTTGTCATTTTTTCCTGGCTTGGTGGTTATTCGAATTCACTTCTGAGTTTTCTATTGGTCGTTTCTGTACTTTTCTCCTTTTGGTTTGGTAATATTTTTGGGGACTGGTCACATTTTTTGACATCCTTTGGTAAAAGTCATTTTTTCCAACTTTTGCATGTAATTTAGGATTTCATTCTCACTTTCTGTGTCTCGTTGTATTTTCCACTTTTCCATAGGATCGACACCACCGAACTGTGACACAGAACCTTCATTACTGCTTTAGAAGTGTCATAATTAGGTGGTAGATCCTACCTTTATATGGATGCCCTAGGTAGATCATTTGTTGCATTTTTTCCATCCATGCTGTCATTTATGACTATAGGCTTGGGAGTCTTGGTTAGTCCTGTCATGATTACATAATGAAGCCTCATTCTTTTGTTCATCATCATCTTAGGCCTTACCCTCGAGACTCCCTAATGAGCATGCTTTGTTGTCTTTTAGGCTCGCTTTGAAATTCGAAAGCAACATCCAACAAGACTGTATTTATTATTTTCGATCTCGTCTGGATTACTTGAGAAAAGTAGCCCCCCTAGAGTCTTCTTTAATCCCTTTTCAGACTCTCTAAAAATGAAAAGATTGTCGAGCGATCTTGTTTCTCTTCACGCTTGCCAAACTCAAATTTGAAGGCACATTAGTTTGACGGTAGTTTACCCCTTTATCGGTCCAGATGGTTAATTTTTCGAATAAAGGTATGCTCTAGGAACTTCGGTTCACTAGAAGAGTATTCCCAGGTGTAAGTTTAACCCTTTTTCTGGCCTAAGGGACTAAATTTTCGAAAAATGAACATTCTCCTTGGTTTTGGTTTATCACATTTTTCAGGCATTGGAGATTACTAACGAAAAAGGAACTCCCCCCGGAGTCCATAGTTAATCTCTTTTCAGACTCCCTAAAGTTGAAAAGATCATTGAGTGACCTTGTTCCTTCACACTTGTTAAATTGGTCCAGAAGAACATCTACTTGGCATGAGTTTAACCCTTTTTCCAGCTAGTAGATTATTGCAGAAAAAGGTACACATCGGGAGATTCATCTCAGCGAGAGAGTTCTCCTCAATTACTTTTATACTTTTTTGGGCTAAGGAGACTAAACTCAGAAAAAGGTTGTGAGTCCATAGTTAAGCTCTTTTCAGACTCCTTAAAATTGAAAATATTTTCAAGTGATCTTGTCTTTGTCACGCTTGTTAAAATGGTTTTGAAGAGACGTCTTTTCGGTGTAAGTTTAACCCTTTTTCAAACGGATTGGACTAACTACGAAAAAGGTACTCCCTGGAGTCTTATTTTTGCGTTTTTTTAGAATCTCTAAACATGAAAAAACCACCGATCATACCTTCTCTGGGCTCGTTAAAATTTACATAGAAGGGGTCTTATTGTGTCATGCTTAATCGCTTTGTGGATATCATCTTTGCATCTTTGGCCTAATGTCGGCTCCATGTTTCTCTCAATTGAACCTTTGAAGCATTCCTTATATGCAATCCTTGCATCACTTCTCGCCTATGCGATCTAACACCTTGACCCATGGAGGAATTTTCCCCGAGTGTCCTTATCCTGCACATGTCTCCTTTCCCTGAGCATTAGTATGTTCCATGCCCTTGGAACCAATTTTCTTGCTTGTGACACTTGTTCCTCCTTTGTAACATATCATTCTTTTATTCTTTTTTAAGCTCGTTTAAAAATTGAAAAGGACAAAAAAATCAAATATTCGAAAAATAGAGGACGTGAAATATACATTATTTTTTCGGCAGCAAAGATAGTCACCCTTGGAAAAAGCACATACTTTTGTTTGTTCGTCAACCATTGGGATCTAGTAAGACCTTAGGAATTTGTTCTCACTACATAGAGTTGTTTCCTCCTATGTTTGGTTACTCTTCCAAACATATGGAGAGTTTGCGGTGCCTCCTGCATCACAGATTTATGTCAATGTTATGCTGCCTGAGTCTGATCATATTTCGTGCTTTTGTCCAAGGGAATTTTTACCCAACCTGAGTCAACCTTTCTATATTTCATCTATTTAATTTCATGAGTTGGCCATCTCGAGAGTCTAGTCAAGTCCAGATTCAAAATCGATGAAGTTCTCTGCCTGATCATTGAGATCCTCCAGTATTTTCCCGACTATCCGTTGAAGACCTAAGAGTAGCAAGTCTTACACTCCCATTGTACTCCTACCTGAGTTTTGAATATATTGAATTTTTTGCTTGAGATATGAAGATTTCATCTCCATCCACAAGCGTTATTAGCTTCTTGAAGATGCATATCATACTTGTATATCTTCGACTGATTTTGAGATGTAGATCCACTGTGTATTGCTCACAACTACACTTTATTGATCCATATTTTATGAGCAGAACGAAATGAATACAAATTATTAAAATATGCTTAACACAAAATAACAAAAATACAGTAAAATTGGTTTTCTATTCAATAAGGAAATAAGTTGAAACTGTAAAATGCAGTGGAAAACAAGCTTCCTGGAATGGTGGTGGCTTATCTCTGAGAAGATATGTGACGGTTGCGCTCATTCACAAGCAGGTTATTACAATGAGGCCTTGAAGGCCTTTTTACAATAAAAACAAATGTCAAAAACCCTAGACATCCAAAAACATAACCCTAGGAGATGAAGCGCCAAAAGTCATGTGGGCCCCATTTGAGTAAGTTAGTACATCAACTTCCCAAGGTCGTAACTTTTACATACGATCTTTGTTTTACGTGCACGATAGCCCATTGGAAAGGTCGATCCGAGGAATACACATTTTGATGCTATCTATTAAATTTTTTTATGAGTGTGGCGAGCCCTAAAAATGTTGTTTAGGGCCTCAAAACAACCCCCCAAGTCAGGGACCCTAAAACTAGGAAAAAACCTGCCAAACTGGAAAACTGCCAAAATGAACGAATTGGAATAGGTGGGAGGCCACCAACATACATCTAGATCAATACTCCCCCCTTAGGAATCAATTGTCTCCATTTCATTGAGTTCCCCCATCAGATGAGAAAATTTCTGCTGAATTTGGCCTCGGGTGAGCCACTTGCCTTGGTGCAAGAGTTGCCCTGCTTTGACAACTCGATAAAGTTGGATCCTTTATTGGCGGGTTCCCTTAATCTATGTGTCCACAATATAATCACTGGATTCTTGTTTCATGCAGTAAGGGTTGAGCTCTATTGGTTTCAACTGCTCTGCTATCTCTGAGGTGTCCAATAATGGTGGGAAATATGGACGAAGGAGAGCGACGTTGAAGACTGGGCACGGGCCAAGGAAAGGGGGAATGTTGAGCACAAAATCATTGTCACCCACATCCTTGGTGATGGTGTATGGCCCATACCGGAGTGGGTGAAGCTTCTGATGGGGCCTTGTAAGGCGTTCTTTCTGCAAGTGCAACCTAACTTTGTCGCCCACCTGAAACTTATGTGGCACCCGATGTTGATCATGGCGTTGCTTGTACTTGGCATTGAAATTCTATAAAATTTATTGAACCTGTTGGAGGATGTGTCAGATCTGCTTAATGAATCGGGTGGCTTTGTCAACTTCTGGTGGATCAGGGGATGATTTGTTCGAGGTGGTCACCAGGGGTAGTGCAACATCCATGGGGCCCAATGGCTGGAATCCCAACCCCACCTGAAAGGGGTTGTGGCCAATTGAGCTATGCAGGGCTCGGTTGTAGCTATGTTGGACATAGGGGAGACTCTCATCCAATGTGCGGGGGTTCTTGGAATTTTACATGTGCATGATATGTACGATCATCCGATTGACGATCTCATTTTGGCCATCTGTCTGGGGATGGAAGGCAGTGGATTTGGTGAGCTTGGTATCCAACAGTGACGAGAGGCTTGACCAAAATGTGTTGAGGAACCGACTGTCTTGATCTGAGACAATGGTTTTTGGGATCCCAAAGTGTACCCAGACGTGTTCAAATAAGAGCTTAGCAGTCACCTCTGCGGTGATGTTCTTACTGTAGGTGGCCAAAATTGCCATCTTGGAAAAGCGATCAACAACCAAAAAAACATAGTCATTACCCCTCTTTGTGGACGGGAGGCCTGACATGTAGTCCATTGAGATGGATTCCTATGAATTTTCAGGAGTAGGAAGAGGGGTGTACAGTCCTTGTTTCGTAGTGGTCGGTTTGGAAATAGCATAGGTGGTGCAGGATCTGATATGCTTGCCAACATCCTCTCCAAGTTTCGGCCAGTAGAAATGTTTTTGCAACACTTCCACTGTCTTTTTGACGCCAAAGTGTCCTTCCACCTGACTGTAGTGAGCTTCCCAAATCAGCTTCACGCGTTCGCTTGATGGAACGTAGAGATGGACTAGACGACACAACAACCCATCCTGAAGATGGAAATTAGAAACCATTGAGTTTTCTCCCAACATTTGGTAGGTGGTGGAGAAGTCAGGTTCTGTCTCATAGAGGTGGGGCCATCCAGAGGTCTCATGGTTGCAAGAGTCTAGCACCGTGGTGAGTGTCGCGACTGGAGATCGACTGAAGAAATCAACAACTCGGTTGGTACTTCATGTTTTATACTTGATGTTGAGGTGGAACTGTTGTAATTATGTCGACCACTTCTGATGGAGGTCATTCTGCAATTTTCCTTAGGTCTACATGAACTATAGTGGCTTGTGATCAGTGTGGATGACTGTCTCCTTCCCCAGAATGTAATTTCTCCATTGGTGGAAGTCTTGCACAATGGAGTACATTTTTTTTTCTTAAGTAGGGTACTTATGGAAAGCATCTAATAGTGTCTCACTATGGTACACCACGGGGTGGTCGTGTTGAGTGAGAACGACACCCACAACATAGTTTGAAGCATATGTCTCGATCTCAAAGGGATGTTGCAGGTCTGGTAATGAAAGTACTGGGCATGAGCACAAATGTTGCTTCAAGTCATCAAAGGGTTGTTGGGACAGGCCTCACACAAATGTTTCCTTACCGCCACCCCTAGTTACCTGGCTGAGGGCCCTTGCGATATGAGAGGATCCCAACATGAACCTACGATAGAAATTGGTGAGGGCCAAGAAGATCTGAAGCTCGGTGAGTGTGGTTAGGGTTGGCCTACCACGGATGACCTAGATCTTGGCTAGATCCACATGCACACCATGTTGATAAATGATGTAGCCTAAGCAATGGACCTTGTCCATGCCGAAGGAGTATTTTTTTAAGTTTGCATATAGTTTGTGTTGTCGCAGGGTGTACAAAACCTGCTAAATATGCTGCAAGTGTTCCGCCCAAGTCTTGTTGTAGATAAGGATGTCATCCATATACACCACTACAATAGTACTGGTGAAAGGTCATAGGATATCGTCCATCATCCTCATAAAATTTGTTGGAGCATTTTTCAAACCAAAGGGCATGACCAACCATTCAAAAATACCTTCTTTTGACTTGAAGGCAGTCTTCCATACATATTTTTGTTCTATTGGGACCTGGTGGTAGCCATACTTCATATCAATCTTACTGAATTATTTGGCCCCCGTGAGTTAATCAAGGAGGTCGTCGATTCGGGGAATCGGGTATTGGTTTCGAACTGTGATTTTATTTGGGGCTCGGTAATCAATGCAGAGTCACCAAGTCCCATATTTCTTCTGCACTAGTATGATTGGGCTCCCACAGGCCATGAGCTGGGATAGATGTGCCCGTTGTGGAGCAGTTCTTGGATCTGCCTCTTGATCTCCTCATTTTCTAATGGAGAGTGGTGGTAGACTGGCCCATTGGGTAGCGATGTGCCTGGGGTCAGATCAATGGGATGCTTGGCTTGGTAGTGTAGAGGTACCCTGGTAGGAGAGGAGAAGATATCCGAGTATTCTTCCATGACCTTATCCACTTGATTATGTTTTGTGGAGAGATCGGCCGCAGAGGCCTTGGGTGTGGCTGCAATATTTCTCTTACTCTGAGAGTGAATCATGAAGAATACAAATTTCCTGGTCTGAGAGATGACCTTCATGCATTGCTTGGCAGAGATAAAGGAAATAGCACTAGGAGGGACTGCCTCGGGTATCCTGTACAATTTCTTGTTCAAAGTAATAATAACACTATGAGGCCTAGACTCATATATAGCATGACATTTCCATAAATAAGGTTGGCCCAAAATAACATTACAAACATCGAGAGGAGCAACATCACACAATACCTCGTCTCTGAAGGGCTTGATGTCGTACGAAAATCGACACTGTTGGCTAATGCATAGATTTCTTCCTTGGCAGAGCCATTCAATGGTGTAGGGTTGTGGGTATGGAGTTATCGGCAAGGCCAACCACTTGACGACCTCTACTGAGATGAGGTTCTTCTAGCTACCACTATCAACGATGAAGTGCAACGGGGTGCCTTTTACCCACATCTTCAAATAGAAAAGGTGCTCGCCTTCTTCTGTCTCATCTGGTTCACTAGGCTGGAGCTTGGTGGTAGCAACGGTGGCACTCGGTTCCGTGTCAATGATCTGTCTTCCCCTTTCTGGTTCTGACTCAGAGTAAGAACCCACATCTGATTCAGATTCTTTCACTTCGGCCACCAATGACTGCTTTGAGCAGAAATCAGTAGTGTTATGTCAAGGGCTCTTATTGAAGTCGCACCACTTCTCAGTATCCTTCTTTGTATTTATGGTGTTCTTCTTTGCTTGTGGCTTGGACTAGTTGTCCTGATACTATCCATATTTTCTATGTCCTTTGTTTTGTAGGTTGGGGCCACCCTTTCCTGGCTTTTGCTGTGAGGGGTTCCCAAGCCCAAATTGTCACGTCTTTTGTTTAAGCTTATGCTCGATTTTGACGGCATATTGATAGGCCGTGCCCAAAGACGAGATGTCCAAAAATTAAATTTTGGTATGGATGTATCTATTCATATCGCCGTGATACTTGAGCACCATATGTCACTATGAATATTTGATACCCATCTTGGTGTGCAGGGTATGGAAGATATTTGTGAAATCTGGCACTGCTTGGTCTCTTTCTTGCCGTAGTGTGGTCTATTTGGTACACAATTCATCATAACTTTCGACAGGGTAGTATTGTTCCTTAATAATATCCATGAAGGATTCCCAGGTGGTCGGGACTATAAACAATGAAGGTTCCTCTGTTTCCTTTTTCTCATAGAAATTTTTCCACCAATCTTTGACATGGGGAACGCCTTTGAGGAGTGCAAAAGTAATTTTTTCTCTATTTGAAAAGTTATGGATAGAAAAATACCCTTCTAGTAGATTCAACCACTTGTATACAACATCTTCTTCTATCCGAACTTCAAATATAGGAATATCGAAGTTGATTTGTACCCTGAAGGGGGCGACGCCTCCGCTCAAGGAAGATGCGTCGCATGATGGTAGTCGTTGAAGAATTTGCACGAAACTATCCATCATCTCGTTCCTATGTTGTGTGAGGGATTCCTTAAGCAACATTTTGAAAGGATCTCATGTCCCGTCATCTTTCTTTTCTCCTTCCATGAGATGTCATTTGGGCGTGCGAGAGATTTTGTCCTCAAGAGAAACAAGTGCGAGACCCATTTCTTTGTTCCCTGACCTCGTTGGGGACATGCATTAAGACAACAAGGAGAAAACCACTTTGATACCACTGATCCATATTTTATGAGAATAATGAAATGAATACAGATTATTAAAATATTCTTAACATAGAATAACAAAGATACAGTAAAATTGGTTTTCTATTCAATAAGGAAATAAGTTGAAACTGTAAAATGCAACGGAAAACAAGCTTGCTGGAATGGTGGCGGTTTATCTCTGAGAAGAGATGTGATGGTTGTGCTCATTCGAAAGTAGATCATTACAATGAGGCTCTAAAGGCCTTTTGACAATAAAAAAGAATGTCAAAATCCCTAGACATCCAAAATCTTAACCCTAGGAGATGAAGCACCAAAAGTCATGCAGGCCCCATTTGGGTAAGTTAGTATATCAACTTCCCCGGGTCATAACTTTTGCATATGATCTCCATTTTAGGTGAATGATAGCCCATTGGAAAGGTCTATCCGAGGAATACACATTTTTCTTCTATCTATCAAAGGTCATTTTGACTGTGGTGAGCCCTAAAAACGTTGTTTAGGGCCTCAAAACGGCCCCGCAAGTCAGGGACCCAAAAACTAGGAAAAAAACTACCAAACTGGAAAGCTACCAAAATTAACCAATTGGAATAGGTGGGAGGCCACCAACATCCATCTGGATCATTTATATAGTTATATGACATGGATTTGCAGTCTATTTGATTGGCATCCATGATTTATTTCATCCTGAGCATGGGTATGCCTGCCTTGGAGAGACATTTGTTGTTTTGCAGATGGCACCTCCCGAACTCTAGTATTGGGCTCACTCTTCTTCGTGCATTGGTGAAGATGTTGTAATGTATTTTGGCCATCAGTTTCTCTTCTGACCTCATACATTAGGGGGAATCTTTTATATCCCTAAAATTCCCTACTCATGCATACATGGCATTGGCCTTCTTACTTGCATAATTTGCCAAATCACTGTTGAGAAACTCTACTTAAAAAACCAATTTTAGAGCATGTACATGTCATGAACCACTATTTCCTGTGTACATATGCATGTTTTATGCTAGAAATCCCACGTACATGTGCATGTTGCACAATACACAGCCTGTGTATTCCTCCAAAAGTTTCAAAAATTAAAAAGTTGTAAGGAATTCAGTGGAATTTACGAGCTATTCGAGGTTTCCCAACTAATTCACCTGCTATAGCCCATCCCCCAACTGAATAACCATCCTTTTGTCATATAAAAGGAGGTGTTGGGGTCTCACTCTAGTGAGAAGCATAAGAATAGTGAAACTCTTCCCAATTTCACTTCCCTTCCTTGCCTAAGCATTTGCAGCTTTTTGTGAGTTACTACCTCAACATTCCCTCTTCAACCCCTTTTTCTCCCATTCAATCCATTCCCTTTCCTTGAGGTTATTAGTAAATCATGAGAAGAGGCTTATTGGAGGTTCACTTGGAGCGTTGTAAAGACGATCCCAGACCAGGTTCACAGAACGGTGGCCGGCAAGGATTGTAAGTTTCAGTCTTTGTTTTAATGAATAAAAGAATCTCGTTTCTTATCCCAAATGATATTGTTAATGTCATCTATTTTTTATTTATGCATAATTTTCATGTCTAACCCTAATATATGAATAAAAATAGCATGTTTGTAGCCTTGTTTTCCTAGTTTTGGATGTAGGTCAACCTTGGGAGGATATTTGCAGTCTTTGGAGCTATAGAGATTGAGGAGATCGTCACTGAACACTCGATAAAAGGTATGGTTTATGATCTTCTATTTCATTGCTTTCTATTCATTCATTTTGGTATGTTTGTGGTAGAGTAGAAACTGGATTTACTTTTAGGAGGTCATTTGCTTTGTCTATATCCTAAACCTTGGTATAGTTATAGGGGGATTTTCTCGCTAGCATGGATTCACTGGTTCCAAACTACAGAGAAACTCGGTCTCCCAGCCCTTTGCCGATTTATCAAGGGAGATCGGTAATTGAAAGAAAATGGTTTGTTGGCGAAGCTAGCCCTGTCGAGATTCATGGAGAGGGTTCAGGGAAGGAATATGCCCAGTCTAGGGGATTGGGGATTGAATTCTCTTCGGTTAAAACCAGGAGTGATTGCAAAAAAGAGGAAGCATATCCTTCTTTACATTATGTGCATACTTTTAATTCCACTGAAAATGGGGCGCTTAGAGGCATGAAATCCCTGGCCAGGGAAAAAACATGATTTTTCTCTCCTTAAATATTAGAGGGGTGGGGGAACCCTAATATCTGCTTCTGTGTGTAGATTGATAGATAGGACAAACCCTGATATCATATTTTTGCAAGAAACCTTGGTTCATGATTAGAAGGATAGATCCTTTATGAATACTCTTCAACCAGCATGGTTTTCCTGTGCAGTCAGGGGGTCTTTTGGTGACCTGGGATCCAAATAAGTTCGATTTAGATCCTTACTTAACATGTGGTGGTATTTTTGTGACAGGTATTTGTATCGAAAGAAAAAGGGATCTTTTTCTTTTAAATGTTTATGGACCATGTACGGACATAAGAGGCTTTTGGGACAAGGTGGTAGAAAGAGGAATGTTATCCCATAAAAACATGATAATAGGAGGTGATTTCAACTTTACAGTTAATGATGATGAGGTCTAGGGATATTTTGCACAAGTTGATCCCTTGGTTGTATATTTCAAATATTTACTCCAAGGAAACAAGCTTGTTGATATCCAGCCAGATAAGGTTGTCCTAACCTGGCGCAGTGGGAGATCGGGAGACGATTTAATTTCTAAAAGGTTGGATTGAGATTTTCTATCCGAAGACCTATTAGATAGTGTGGGTTTTTACAGGTCTTGGGTAGCCTATCCTTTTATTTCGGATCATGCACCAATTATATTGCATCTTGAAAATACTCTTTTTTTTACAGCATATCCTTTCAAATTTAACTCTCTGTGGTTAAAATAAGTAGAGTTTTCAAAAATTGTTCATGAAGTTTGGCTGGACCAAAATTTCCTTCAAGAGGAGGGGGTACAGAGAATATTAGTGTGGAAATTAAAATCTTTAAAAAATCAAACCAAATTTTGGGAAAAACAACAAAGACTACAGAAATTGTCCAAACTAGAAAAGATGGAGGAATACATTGAAGTTGCTTTGCAGGGGATCTCAGGGAGTATGCAGAGCTTGGCAGAGGAAAGACACTTAAAATTACTGGAGGAAGAAAGAAATAAACTCTTGGTGGTAGAAGAGGAACTATGGAGACAAATGAGTAGAGCGATTTGGCTTAAAAATGGAGATCATAACACAAAATACTTTCATCAATTCACTAATTATAGAAGGAATCGCAAACATATTTGGGAGGTTATATATAAACATGGGCAGACCCATTTTGTTCAAGAGGCACTAAAAACAAAGGCTACTAGGTATTTCAAAAACAAAATTGAGGAGCTGGTTCACTTTACGATAACTGACCAGGTTGTTTCAGCCAAACTTTTCACTCGACTGGTCAATGAGGAGGAAACTATACTTCTGGAAAGACCTTGCACAAAGGAGGAATTAAAGGAGGTTCACAAACAATTCACAAAAGATAAAAGTCTGGGACTTGATGGTTCGACGGTTGAGTTCTTCATTTACTTTTTTTATCTAGTAGGGGATGATTTGCTAGAGGTGATCGAGGATTCTAGGAACAAAGGAGAAGTGGTAAGAGCCCTAAATTCAACTTTCCTAGCCCTCATACCAAAAGTAAATAATCCTACATCCTTTTATGAATTTAGACCAATTTCCTTATGTAACATGTGTTATAAGATTATCTCAAATATTATTGCAAATAGGATTAAACCAATTCTCTCTCGATCTATGTCTGAAGAGCAACTTGGGTTTATAAAAGGAATACAAATTCAGGATGCCATTGGAACAACCCAGGAATGCTTGCATAGCATAAAGATAAAAAATAAATTGAAGTCATTAGTTCCAAAACTTGATCTAAATAAGGCTTATGATAGTACAAACTAGGATTATTTAAGACTGATTTTAATCTAAATGGGTTTTGGTATTCAGAATTCAAATTGGATAATGACTTGTGTCGGTACTTCATCGTTTGCAGTTTTTCTAAATGGGGATACTACCTCATTTTTTCAAAGTGGTCGAGGATTGATACAAGGGTGTCCATTATCCCCTTTTCTATTTATATTGGTAATGGAGGGTCTTAGTCTTCTTCTTAAGAAAGGATAGAGTGAAGGAACGTTGATGGGAGTGAAAGTCTCCATAGTAGTCAGGATCCTCCATCTTCTTTTCATGGATGACATTTTAATCATGACTAGAGATTCACTACAGGAATGGTGGGAGATTGATAATATTATAAAAGTATTTTGTAGAGCGTTGGGATTACAAGTAAACCTAACACAAACCACTTTCCTGTATGATGGTTTAAGAGGGGAGGAGTTAGAGAATTTCAAGGAAGTGTTCCCTTACAATTTTGCAGACCTATCAGAAGGCTTCAGATATCTTGGTTATTATCTCAAGACAGGAATGTACAAGGATGAAGATTGGAGATGGTTACTTGCTAAAATTGAAAATAAAATTGGATATTGTTGTAATAGATGGTTGTCCCTGGGTGGTCATTTTATTTTATTAAAATTAGTGTTAGAAATCCAACCGGTTTACTGGATGTCAATGGCAGTTATTCATGTCTCAGTCCTCAACAAGATCAGGAAAACAATGTTCAGCTTCCTTTGGAAGGGTTGTAGTGAAAAACACTATTTCCATCTATGTAGATGGGAGGATTTAGCCAAACCAAAGTTCCTCGGCGGGTGGGGAATTCGAAACATTCATCTATTTAACAAAGCACTTGCGGAAAACACTTTATGGCGAGTGTTAATGAAGGACGACATCTGGCATAGAGTAATAAAAGATAAATATCTTCCCTATTGTTCAGTAACAACTTGGCTTAGATCAACGACTTTTAAGTTGACTTCTGCCTCGCACACTTGGAAAAATCTCTTAAAATCCATTCAACTCATTACTTATTGACTGAGTTGGAGCCCAGGATCTGGGCATTCTCTTCAAATTGAAAGATATAAGGTTCTGGGTTTGGGGAATTCTTCATATCTGTCACAAAATCTATTATTTTTCTTAAAACAGAAAAAAATTACTCTTCTCTATTAGGCCCGAGGAAATAATTGGTCAGGCGTTATCTTCTCTCAGTGGAAAGAGAGTGACGAATTGGGACTTTCGGGAGAAGTGGCTGAGGAATGGGATTTATTTTGTAGATATCTAATCGCCTCAAGGGTTCAACTACAAGACAAAGAAGATGAGTTAAAGTGTATTAGGGGGGATAAGTTGGGCCTTCTTTATGTAAAAAATGTCTATGATGCTTTAGTTTCTACAATTTGGATGCAGTCAATCGATGGGTGGAGGCGTTCATTTTGGAAATAAGATTTAGCTTTAAAAATAAAGCTATTCATCAGGTTATCAGTGTCAAACAAAATATTAACATGGGATAATTTACAATAAAAGGGATGGGAAGGGCCTAGTTGTTATCACCTTTGTAAAAAGGAACCAGAGACTGTTAATCATCTATTGATCCAGCGCATATTTACAAAGCAGGTGTGGAAAAAAAATCGAAGTGGGCTAAAATTAAGAAAAGATTGGGAAGGAAACACTCTAACATAATGTTATAAAAAGTGGTTAGAGAAGAAGCCTGGTTTCACTACTCTAGCCACAATTTAGAATTATTTTCAAAGTTTATTAAGTACGAATCGAGAGTTGATCCCTTTGTAGTGGGGTTGTTGTTGGAATTTCATTTGAGTTTTTTTTAAAGTTATTTATAACTTGTATCATATTAACATAGAAGAAAATACAAGTATTGTGGCCTTGCTAGGTTGCTTCCTGGAAAACTAGATCAACGACAATATAATTATTTCTTGGGATTTATAGTTTTTCTTTTGCCAAAAAATAACTAGTCATTGTTTACAAAAATACAAAAATAGAATTTTTATTTCTCGAGGATATGGTATTTAAGCAGTTTCTTGAATATCCTATCGTAGCTTATATGATAAAAATAAAAGACTATAAAACTAAGCATGAGGAGAATTCCCAGTTTCCATAAGAACCAGTTGATTTCCTTTTCAGGGCTTGTTGAGGTCTAGACCCATTGTTCTTTCTATGATGAGAGTAAGTTTTTGGTCTAGAGCCCGGGTTTGCAGTTGGAGGTATTCCATTTGAAGAAGAATTTCACTATAGATTGTGTTCCTCTCACTCATTACCTTTCACAAGAGAGTATTTATATACTAGTAGAGGTCAATTGTATGGTGATACTTCGTCTCCCTAGAACACAACATGCCTATGTCAGGGATCTTGGAGTAAGCTCTACGTCAATTTTGTCATCTCGGACTAGGGTTCTGTCTAGTTGAGAATCCTCCTCAATGAACTCCTTGGCAACAACTATTGCCTCTTGTCAGGCTCGAGGCATTGGAAGTCTATGTCTACGATGTCTACCTCTCTGACCTGCACCATCCCTAATCGTGACATATTACAAGAGGAGCTTATAGGTGCAATAAGAATTGTCACTCTCCCAGGGCCCAGAGGTAAAACCAAGTGACCAAATAATCTATGAAGAGGTCGAGGGGATTGTTGAAAGGGTTGCAGGATTATGTCAGCTACCAGCTCAACATATATTGTAACTCTTATGCCCTAATTCATGGAGATTAATGCTTGCACATGCCTCTTTCATCCCCCCCTCCACTCTTCATTGTCCTAGTCGTCCTCTAGATTTTCCTTGCACCAAACATCCCAGGGTAATAAACCCAAATGTGCTCTGTCGTTTCCATTTGAATGCACATAGAATTATTGGTGTCTGGATGAAGGACCAAGTGAAGTCATGTTAAACCACCCTTGGAATTAGTCTTGTTCTCCCTACAAGCTACCATAAATGTTCCAACATCTAGAGCATGTGTGGAGTGAATACTCCCCATTCGAACTTCCCTCGTATTAGGTGTCCATATGTGAGATATGGCCGAGTTTTTCTCCATGAAGGCCTTTTGAGGGTAGGCTAGCGAACTCTAAGGGCATTGTTTTCCTCAATCATGGCACTGAATATCCCCTTGTCACCCCATCCAGGGACATTTATATTTTGATTTAACAAAGTGAAGTATTCAAATTAAAGTGATGGATATTAGCTAGGTTGTCAATCCTCACTCTGTAGCCGACAATTATATTTTAGTCATAGTATTGGTACAACATAAAGAAAAATGTTGTAAGTTATTATTTTTCATTTAATGTAAAATGTTATAAGTTATTATTTTTCATTTGATGATGATGATGATAATGATTAACGTCCACTAAGACTGAATTGGTCTATCAGACCTTAAGAGGGTAAGTGATTACTTGCGATTCTTTAGAATATTGTTTCTATGCTCGAAAATAATTAAGAGAATCTTTCCAAGATCATCATAGTTTTGTTCGGTTAAGAGGTTAGGAAGGTTGGTAGTGTGACAAATATTTTGAAAATGAGATATAATCTAGGTATAGGCTGGACAATCTAAGAGAAAGTACTTTTCATCTTCAACCTTCTTAGTGTCACAAAGGTGACACACTCTTTCATCCCATGGTGTCTTAGGAATTAACAAATGCCCAGTTTCACTATGGAGCTCATGAGAATTTGTTTTTATCTTAGCAATGCTTATTTTTTCTTTACACTTGTCAAAACAAATAGATAATTTTTATCTTCTAGATTAGGGTTGATTACATCCTTATAATACTTTAATTTTGTTTTTTCCTCCAACTCTTTATCACACCACATTTTCTCCTTAAATTTTAATTTGAGGATATTTTTAATAATATCTTTATTATGAAAAATGGTGTCTTCCATGATTCCCCAATAGTTTAGCCAAGATCGGGCATCTGTATGCCATCCTCGCTTGAGTCGATGGTAGTTACAACTCGATTTTGAAGCAATTTTAGGAAGACTCGTGTCTTCCATGTTGTTTAACTTGTTCTTATACATTAGGTATCTAGTCATATTCCTGCTCTCAATGGGGGAGAGGCTTGTTTCTAATATGAGGATGGGATAGGGCGTATTTCCTTTAGTTTTGAGATTATAGGTTATAAATTTTTTTGCATTTGTTCTATCTTTGTCTAGGATTCACGAGAGATACTACAGCCCCATAATTCACATCCATAAATAATAACATGTGTAACAAGAGTCTCAAAGAGGAGTTTCTTCTTATCCCAAATCCAAAGATTGGTTGATTTACAATTGTTTTCAAGCCCATAATAATATATCCATCTCCCAATAATCCTTTTCTCAATGTTACAATTCCAGTTGAGCTTGTGGTGAATATCGATTCCAAGATATTTGTATGAAGTCACTTCCTCCAAGTTTTCGTTGTCATATACGAAGGTATCATAAGTGATCTTATTGGATTTAATAATCATGACCTTAGTCTTAGCAATATTAACAGTTATACCCATATTGGAGCAAAAATCCTTGAGGATTCTTAGTTGGTTTTCAAGATCATGGGGACTCCTTTCCATAAGAATGATATCAGCGGTATAAAGAAGAAGATTTATGACTATACCAATGAGAGTAGGGCCGACACAACCTGTTTTTTCCAAGCAATCTTCTAACTTGTTAATGTATATGCCAAAAGGGGTAGGGGACAAGTGACAACCTTGTTTGACTCCAATATTGCAGTTAATCTCTTTTGACCATCCCTCAATGTTTTTAAAATTAGAAATAACGCTCTCATACATCCTTATTGTAGCATCCCTCAACTAGAGAGGCACGTTTACCTCTTCCAACCTATTCCAAAGGTTTTTCCTAGGAACCATGTCAAAATATTTTCTAAAGTCAACAAAACAACAAAAAAGAATATTGGTTTTAGTATTATGGAACTCCTTTGCAATGATCCTAAAGGTAACAAGATGGTCCATACTTGAATGATATCTCATAAAATCGGCCTGGCCTTTAGGTCTTTTACTGTGACTTTCTAGCCAAAGGATAATCTTCTTTTCCAAAATAATTCCATAAAGCTTGACTAAAATCGGGTTAATCATAATGGTCATATAATTAGAGGGAATGTTTCTATCCCCATTTTTAAAAATAGGAACAATGAGGATTTGCGTCCAGGGTTTAGGGAAGCTCTGTTTGACTGCTAGTGTATGTGAGGGATAAGGATAGACCCTTTGATTTTAAAATTTTCAACTTGGTAGCCTTCAATGTCCTTAGCTTTCCCATTTGCAAGCCACTTAACCATGAACTCTATGTCATAGAAAGAAAAAACTTCATCCTCTGTAGGGACAATATGAATGGTTTCCATGGAATTAGGGAACTCGTAAAGACTTTTAAGATAGGAATTCCAGTCCCTTAAGGGAATCATATTATTTTCTTTAGTATTGTGGTTTATAATTTGGCTCCATAATTTAAAGTGTATTATTTGATTTTAAAGTGTTAAATTTTATTTATTTTGAAGTGTGATTATAAAGAGAAAACTACTTACTCTTATATATA
>ML780754.1:421380-444461 GCA_009831015.1 Picea engelmannii
TCTATCTATCTATCTATCTATATATATATATATAGATAGATAGATAGATAGATAGTTTCAACTATCTATCTATTTATTCATTAGGAAAACACTCTGGTGGAGAAGAATGGGAAGTTGAAACTTTAAATATTGGGGTTCTCAATACTAAGTGCAAAAGGGATTGTTTAAATTTCCATAGTGTATTCTATTATTTCATTGGAATACTCAAAATGCTATATTAAAATCCAAATTATATTAAGAAACTAAATCTATTAATCAAAATAGTATTGAAACTTTGTATGACTTACAATTTTTCCAAGGCTTAATCATGTATAGTGGATTTAATCTTGCAAAGAGAATTTGATTACACCAAAATATATTTTCCATTATATTATTAAGTTAATTATATTTATTAATAAGTTAAATATTATTTATAAACTTCTTTAATTTAATATCGTTTTATATTTATAATTTTTTTAAGTTGATTTTTAATGCCTCAACATCCATTATTTTCACTACTTGCAATAAAATGTCATAAATTAATTATTGCAACTCCTTATCCAAAGTTCACTATTTTATTTTAAATGCCATTTACTTTTCATCATATGAGTTTAAGTGAAACACAAATTAACATCATTATAAATTTATTTTTCAAATTATATTTACTTGAATGGTGAAAATTAGTTTTTTTTTTTTTCAAAAAAATAAAATTTATTATATTCAAAATTAATTACAAGTAATTAAAGTTAATTTCTTTTAAAAAAAAAAAAATTGTTATAATTAAATTTATTTAATGTTAATGATTTTTTAACAATACAATATTAAAGATTTATTCTAATCCAACATAGAAATTGTTTATTTAGGTACATATTTCTCTTAACATCAAATTATATAGGATTACTTTTGGTGGTTTTTAAGCTATTACCATCCATTTGTTTGTAAAACACATTCTATCAATGTGAGAGGAATTTCTCACAAGATCTGATTTGTAAAATTCTCTTCAAGCAGTAATAGATCATGAAATCTTGCTTACACAACACTCTAATTTAGATGCAATTTGAAACATGGCCATTAAAAATTCACCCAACTTCAACTAAAATAAGATTTTTGTGTGAGGATTTTGATTTTTGCACTATACTTAAGTTGCAAGCAAGCTAAGCTATATATGTTGTGGGATGAAAAATCATTCACAAATTAGCCTCTTTAGATTGCATAAGCTCTCCAATTTTAGAAGAGATGGGAATTCAGTTTTTCACTCAACACTAAACAAAATAGCACAATCAACAGAGAAACATAGCAACTAAGAATGGGTTGCATTTTGGTGCAACTTATGAAAATATCTACACAATTCATAAATCTATAACTCTATATGGAAACAATAGGCATAAACAAACATAACCATAAGCACATTTCTCCATATCTGCATCACAAGCCCATCTCCCCAAAGCATTTTTAGGTAATACCAACCCATTTGACTAGAGTAGTACTTCAACTCTTAAACTAAACCAAGTGGGGCACTATCTTTGATATGTGAATTAGTCATCGGGTAAAAGAGAAGTGGTGATATGTCTACTATGGGTTTGATTGTATCATATGTGGAAGATCAACAAGTTTTTCTAGAAATTGGAAAAAAGACATCTACATCATTTACCTATTTACAAGAATAATGAAGCTTCTAATAGTGGAGCTCTACTACACGTGCACAATAACATGCATTTTCTATTACCTTGCAACCACATTTCTTCCATACCATGATGGAGGAATGATATAAGTGGATTGGTTGTTTGACATTGGGTGATTTCAAATATCCTAAATTTCATGAGATTGACTTGTAGAGAAGATACACAACATCTCTTTATTTTTCCTTAGTTTCCATGGAAACAATTGGAATGTTTCTTTCCTTCTTTACCTCATATCTCTACAATCAAATTTTTCTTCTTTTTTCTACATTGTTGTTGTAACATCCCCCTATTGCGAGCACATGATTTGACTAATTCTTTGAGGAAACTTGTGTGCAAGTGATCCAGTTTTAGTATATGGTTGGTTGTTCGCTTATGGATTCTTATGATGATGTTGATGGATTATGATGTTATGTTATTTGATATCTATGTATTGACAGATGCTATTGAAGAGTTTCTCCTGAGTGTGCAGGACACTTGACAGGTTAAGGATGTTGATGGCATCAATGGACCTCCTTGGACTCTGGATTGAGTCAGGGAGTGGATTGTATTGATTTGGGTATTTTATTTATGCATGTGTGACATATGATGGGGATATTATGATGTTGTTTATGGATCAATGACAATGTTTCATTGATGGATGTAGGCTGACAATTTCTTGCTAACCAGGCTCACATAAGGAGTAAAGGGGCCATACACAGCAACCAGATATTGAGGGAGAGGTGTGGCAACAACCCTGTTACATCCTACTAGCACTCTCATCATGGCTCAGACCGTAGGTTAACGATTACCTAGTTCGAGAGGTCTGCGATGTCGTGATGGCAGACTGGGACAGTTGCTCACAAATATTCTAAGGGGCATGCAATAACGTAGGTTCCTTATTCCTTAGAGGCCCTTAGTCTCTCACAAGGTATTGACTCCAAGGGTTGGACAAATACCAAAACTAGTCAAAGGCAAGTGGCACCCTTGGAGCATGTAGTGCGTCTTGAAGAGCATGTCGCGTGATTAAAATTGAATCAAAGGCGAGTGGCACCCTTGGTGCACGGAGTGTGTCTTGAAGGGAACGTCGTGGTATAAAAAAAAATAGTCAATGAACCTAGGTGGCCTAGAAAACTTGAGTGAATGTTAAACCTTATAAAATCTTGAGCGCCTGTCGAATTAACTAATTAAATAAAGAATGAATTTATTAAGCATAATCCCTAAGGGTCTAGGCGTTTGCAAATAAAGATTTAACCAAGCCTAATTCTAAGTGAGTGAGAAGAATAAAAACTAAATTTTAAATTAAATGATGAGGGGATGAAATAAATCAAATTAAGATTCAATAAAAATAAATCAAATCTAAAGAGTGAATTAATACACATTGTAAAAGTAAATACCAAAATTAGAAATTAAAATAAGAAATGAATAAAGCGAACAAGAATGTGTAAGCATAGAAGGGTATCTAAGTCTAGTCTAACTAGAGAACATTCCTACTTTAACTCAACTCTGTTTTAGAAAGATGTCAGTCATAAATGGGAAATAAAGGTAAAAAAGGGACACTATGAATGATTTTAGGAGCACTTTTAGGATGGGTGAGGGAAATTGACATTTGATTAAGTTAAATGGTGGATTTATTGGCGCAACTAAGGGAATGGGTGACAAGTTTATGGGGGGATTAATTCCTAATTAATTTAAAAAAATATGAATTAAATGGGCAAATGGAAAGTGGTCAGTAATCAAAATTCTATAAAAGAAATGGTTGAGAGGAGGAATGGATCATCACTGGTATGAGTAAGTTTATGTTGTAGAAATTTTGACTGGTTTTACTTGTGAGAGTTAGGATAACTAGCTTGAGAGAGAGAGTGGTAGCTCTACCTTATGAGGCGAGCTGGGAGCTAGAGTATTCTGGTTGTGGTTGTGCGTGGCCCCTTTGTGGCTCGGGGGGATGAGGGGGAAGAAGAGTACCCCTAGTGTTGGCTAGGAGGTACCGGTGAAGTCTTCATGGTTAGCAAGTAGGGAGCTGGATGGAGCACAAGCATGGAAGAACATCTTCGAATTCTTGTCTTCGGTTATGGTATTTATGTTGAGATTGTAAAATTGTGTTAAGATTTTGAATGTGTATTTTTTTCTTTTAAAATATGTATGCATCCTTAAACCCTTTACCAGTGTACATCATTAACTACAACGATATCTACAATGCATATTTTATTTGATGCTTGACGAATTTGCCCAACGTTTGCATGTTCATCTTCCTGGCAATACGAGTCCCCTAGCATTTATTTTCCCTCTATTGTCTCTGTGATTTTTGCATTTAAAAGTGACCTGTGTGCTGGGGAAAACCTCCCTTCGTTACCTTGAAGTCCATTCTTTGTTTTACCTTTGCGATTTTTTTTTCCTCGACGATTTTCTCTTGGTGTACCTCTATGTTTTTCTTTAGTTGTGTAAACTTGCCAGGCGGATTTCCTTTAATTCTCTGCGAATTGTTTGGGTAGTTAAACCTTGCGATTTTCCTTCCAGATCTCTTCATTTTAGCAAGCATTATCTACAAATTGTTTGGGTAGATCAACCTTGTATTTTTCCTTCCATATATCTGTATTTTAGCAAGCTTCTCTGCGAAATGTTTGGGTAGTTAAACCATGTGATTTGCCTTCCAGATCTCTACATTTTAGCAAGCATTCTCTGTGAAATGTTTAGGTAGTTAAACCATGCGATTTTCCTTCCAGATCTCTGCATTTTAGCAAGCATTCTCTGTGAATTGTTTGGTAGATCAACCATGTGGTTTTCCTTCCAGGTCTCTGCATTTTAGCAAGCATTCTCTACGAATTGTTTGGGTAGATCAACCCTGCGATTTTCCTTCCATATCTCTGTATTTTAGCAATGCTTTCCTACGAATTTTATGGGAACTTATTCCAGCGATTTTACCACTCTTTGCCTCTGCGTTTTCCCTTGATACTCAGCGTCTTTACCACTCCTTACTCAACGTTCTTACCACCTTTACTTAACAAATTTTTACCACTTTTACTCAGTGTATTTACCACTCCTTCCCTCAACGTTTTCACCTTATTTTTACTCAATGAATTTTCTTGTATTTCTTTGCGAATTTTCATGGTGCACTCTGCACTTTGGCTTGGCCTTCCTCGGCAATTTACCAGGCGTTTACCTTCAGATTTACCTCTGCGTATGGCCATCATTTTCTCCCAAAATTCAAGTTCTATCATGATGTGTCAATCCCCTAATTATCTCTGTGCATGGCATTAAATTTTCACCCAGATTCGTTTCCCTTCTGGTGATTTATCCCCTTGATTTTCTCTGTTTTTAGCATGTGAAATTCTCTGAGTTTTAGAAAGGGAAACCCCTGGCATTTTACTTCCTTTTTTGCTTTTTTAGGGGGGATATATATCTCTGCAATTCTACTGAATTTATAACTTCTTCGTTCTCCTTTATTCTCTGCGGTTTGTTTGCTCAGCAAATTTCAGATTTTCACAGAAAAAAATTTCCTTGCCTCTGCGTTGGAACCTTCACACAACACATTTTTCCTTACCTCTGCATTGGACCGGTTACCCTTGAATATAATTAGTACATATGCACGCCATGGGATCAATCCAAGTTAAAAGTGCAATCATTTTCAATCTAATGAATTTGGAGGATCTATTAGAATTCTAGAGGATTGCTTTATGTGGTTTATTTCAAAAAATAAACATTATTTTTAATAAATGTTCACATAACGAACCCAACCCATAGAGATGACATTGGATAATGATGAATTGATTATGGTTAGTTTATTTTCCCTTGAATCTACTATTATTTTAAGGTTTCCTTTTAGAGGTTGTTCTTGAAAAGGTACAGTGAGGAATCATATTATGTCTAAATAATTATACATGAAGTCAAGGTCATAAGAGATTCATATTATGTCTAAATAATTAAACATGAAGTCAAGGTCATAAGAGATTGTTTCATATTATGTCTAAATAATTAAACATGAAGTCAAGGTCATAAGATATTGTTTCATTGAAATCAATGAAGTGTTCCCACACTAGTCACACCTAAGGAATATTTATTTGAATGATTTACTTTTGAACTTGGTTATAGTTCTAAACTTTAGTACTTGAATTGGATATTGATTAGATTAGCAACTAAATTTTCTTGTGAGCCTTGAATAAAGTAGACATGTGATTGCTTTGTAGTTATGCCTTTGCGACCCGAAGTTAATAGATTAGACTCCCTTGCGCCTTAAATTTAATTGATAATTTGTTTTCTCCATGTTTAACGCAATGTATAAATGGTCATGTGTGTAGTTTACCTCTTGCGCCATGGTTAATGATTGACTTGAATGATAAAGTGATTATCTTACCTTGTGCCATTAAGTACCATTGATGCATGATTGTTAATAGTTAGATTGCGTTGCTTAATGAACCTTAATGACACATAAAGGTTTACGCTTTTTGAATTACTCATGTGCTTGTAACAATGTTGATGTGTGATTTCCTAAGTATTTAGATTAAATGTGTGCCTGGTAATGATGTTGATTATGTTTAATTCAGTTTTTAGATCATGCATGCTCCTTGGAATAATGTTGATTTTTTATTGACTTCAGTAATTGATTAATCGCGCGCCTTGGAGTAAAGTAGATGTTTTCTTTTGTGCCTTGAAGATAAATAAAGTTGATTACATTGTGTCTTATCTTATCTCAGTGTATGACGGATTTAGTAATTAAAATTCTCTTGCGCCTTGGAATTCATGTGATGTGCGGTCGGTTATTAGAACATTATTGTGTCATTGATTATCATTGATGTTGTTGATAGCTAGTTGGTTTGGACTTGATTGGATTAGTGGGAATTAGAAACCTCCTTGTTCCTCAGAACAGTCGCTAGCCCTGAGACCTTAAGTGGTCAAAATCAATCGGATGAATCCTAGGCTTGAGCATTGCTTATGTGTCTTGGAGGTCCTAACCTTCTAGGGTAGGTTGGGAGGGTAGTATCTTATGCCATATTATGTTATCTTATGTCATCGTTATGTTATCTCATGTTATCCTTATGTTATCTGATGATTATCTTTATGTGATGAGTTGATCCATTTAAAAGTATTGATGATTTCAGTTGATCGTGATGAGTTGATCTTGCGTCGTCATTCATGATGCTTGTTGATTTTGTGACATTATTTAAATACAATGATGTGTTAATTATGTGTCGTTACTAATTTTGATTGATGCGTTGGTTACATCGTTATAGATTACGACGGTGAGTCATTTTTAATTATTTTATTACGATGTCATTGATTAGGCGTTGTTGTGATTATGTGTTGATGTTAAATTCTTAATGCAAAAAAACAGTTGTTTAAAAGAATGATCATTCATTTTCACTGCACACATTATATTTTATTGGAGAAAATATTATAAGCCTATTGTATTATATTTTTTACTTTATAATTAGATTTCATAGCAATGTATACATTTTAACCTAAATCCATGTTATAGTGTTTGAGATGAGCAATAGTGGTTGTTTCCCCATACAAGGGATTTTTTAAGGATTCAAATATTATACCTATGTATAGTATTCTATGCGACTATTTCATATGGAAAAATCATACATATAGATATTTAGGTGAATATCCAATAAAAAATTATAATTTACTATCAAAACTTGTACATTTTTTGTGAATATTACCAATTTAATCATATTTTTATAAAAAATGGCCAAAACATAGGCAATTAGAAAAGAAATGCCCCTAGAAAATACCCTACCCCCAGATGATGTGATGATCCGGATTTTATGAGCAGAACGAAATGACTACAGATTATTTAACAAGTGCTTAACACAAAATAACAGAGATACAGTAAAACTGGTTTTCTATTCAATAACGAAATAAGCTGAAACTGTAAAATGCAACTGAAACAAGCTTGCTGGAATGGTGGCGGCTTATCTCTGAGAAGAGATGTGACGACTGCGCTCATTCACAATAAGATGATTACAATGAGGTTCTGAAGGTCTTTTTACAATAAACAGGAATGTCAAAAACCCTAGACATCCAAAAACCTAACCCTAGGAGATGAAGTGTCAAAAGTCATGTGGGCCCTGTTTGGGTAAGTTAGTACATTAACTTCTCAGGGTCGTAACTTTTGCATACGATCTCTGTTTTAGGCGTATGATAGCCCGTTGGAAAGGTATCGTCGAGGAGATTCATTTTGGGGGATCAATCATTATTTTGGCTATAACTGAGAAGCTCGATCCCGAAAAACCTTCATTTAGGCCCTCAAAATGGCCCCAGAAGTTAAAACTGCTAAAAATAGTAAATTGCCAAAATTGCTAGAAAACTGTTTTGAGCCAGTTGGAAAAGGTGGGTAGCCACCGATATCCACCTTGATAACTCCTCCCTCCTTAGGAATAAATGGTCTCCATTGCGTTGAGGTCCCCCATTAGATGAGGAAATTTCTGCTCAATTTGGCCCCGGGTGAGCCACTTGCCTTGGTGCAGGAGTTGCCCTGCTTTGACGACTCGATAAAGATGGATCATTTGTTGTCGAGTTCCCTTGATCTGTGTGTCCACAATCTGATCACTGGATTCCTATTGTATGCAGTCAGGGTTGAGCTCTGTTGGTGTCAGTTGTTCTGCTACTTCTGAAGTGTCCAATAATGGTGGGAAATAAGAGCGAAGGAGATCCACGTTGAACACTGGGTGCAGGCCAAGGAAAGGAGGAATGTTGAGCTGAAAAGAATTATCCCCCACGGCCTTGGTGATGGTATACGACCTAGAACGGAGTGGGCGAAGCTTCCGATGGGGTCCTGTAAGGCGTTCTTTCTGCAAGTGCAACCAAACTTTTTCTCCCATCTGAAACTTATGTGGCACCCGATGTTGATCATGGCATTGTTTGTACTTGTCATTAGACTTCTATAGGATATCTTGAACCTGTTGGCGGATGTGTTGTATCCGCTCAATGAACCAGGTGGCTTTGTCATCTTTAGTTGGAGCAAGAGATGAGTCAGTCGAGGTGACCGCAAGGGGAAGTGCAACATCTATGGGACCCAATGGTTGGAATCCCAACCCCACCTGAAAGGGGTTGTGGTTGGTTGAGATATGCAGGGCTCGGTTGTAGCTATGTTGGAAATAGGGAAGGCTCTCATCCCATGTGAGAGGGTGTTGTGAATTATACATGCGAAGGATATGCACAATCATTCAATTTACGACCTCGGTTTGGCCATCTGTCTAAGGGTGGAAGGTCGTGGATTTGGTGAGCTTGGTGTCCAACAGTGACCAGAGGCTCGACTAGAATGTGTTGAGAAATAAATTGTCCCAATATGAGACAATGGTTTGTGGGATTCTAAAATGTACCCAGACTCATTTAAAGAAGAGCTTGGCAGTGGCCTTTGTTGTGATGCTCTTCTTGCAGGCAACCAAAATTGCCATCTTAGAAAAGCGATCAAAAACCACAAAAACACAGTCGTTTCCCCACTTGGTGGATGGGAGGCCTAACATGTAGTCCATTGAGATGGATTCCCATGGCCTATCAGGAGTAGGAAGAGGGGTGTACAGGCCCTGTTTCTTAGTGGTCGGTTTGGCAATCGCGCAAGCAATGCAGGACCTGATATACTTGTTGACCTCCTGTTGAAGTTTTGGCCAGTAGAAATGTTTCTGTAGCATCCCCACTGTCTTTTCGACGTCGAAGTGTCCTGCCACTCAACTGTAGTGGGCTTCCCAGATCAGCTTCGCTCACTCATTTGATGGAAGACAGATATCACCCAGACGACACAACAACCCATCCTGAAGATGGAAATTATCGACAACTGTGTTTGCCCCCAACATTTGGTAGGTGGTGGCGAAGTCCGGGTCTGTCTCATAGATTTGGGGCCATCGAGAGGTCTCATGGCCACAAGAGTCTAGCACCGTGGTGAGTGTCGCGACTGGTGGTCTGTTGAGGCAATCAGCGACGTGATTGGTGCTTCCTGTTTTATACTTGATGTTGAGGTGGAATTGTTGCAAGTATGTGGACCACTTTTGATGGAGGTCATTCTGCAATTTTCCTTGTGTCTGCATGAACTGCAGTGGCTTATGATCAATGTGGATGACTGTCTCCTTCCCAAGAATGTAGTGTCTCCACTGGCAGCAGGCTTGAACAATGGAGTACATTTCTTTGTTGTAATTAGGGTACTTACGGACAACATCTGATAGTGTCTCACTATGATAGGCCACGGGGTGGCCATGATGAGTGAGAACGACGCCCATAGCATAGTCAGAAGCATCTGTCTCAATCTCAAAGGGTTGTTGCAGGTCTGGGAGTGAAAGTATTGAGGCTGAGCACAAGTACTGCTTCAAATCATCGAATGCTTATTGTTGGGACCGCCCCCATGCAAATTTTTCCTTACCACCACCCTTGGTTATTTGGCTAAGGGCCCATGCAATATGGGAGAATCCCAACACGAACCTGCGATAGAAATTGGCCAGGCCCAAGAAGCTCCGAATCTCGGTGAGTGTGGTTGGGGCTAGCCAGTCACGGATGACTTGGATCTTGGCTGGTTCCACATGTACGCCATGCTGATCAAGGATGTAGCCCAGGTAATGGACCCAGTCCATGCTGAAGGAGCATTTTTCCAAGTTGGCGTATAGCTTATGTTGTCGCAGGGTGTGCAAAACCTGCTAAATATGCTTCAAGTGTTCGCCCCAAGTCTTGATGTAAATGAGAATGTCATCCAGATACACCACTACAAAATTATTGGTGAATGGTCGCAGGATATCGTCCTTCAACCTCATGAAAGTGGTCGGCACATTTTTCAAATCAAAGGGCATGACCAACCATTCAAAAAGGCCTTCCTTTGACTTGAAGGCAGTCTTCCATACATTTGTTTGTTCTATCGGGACCTGGTGGTAGCCAGACTTTAGATCAATCTTACTAAAGTATTTGGCCCCCGTGAGTTGATCAAGGAGGTCGTTGATTCGGGGAATCGGGTACTGATTTTTGACTGTGATTTTATTCAGAGCCCGATAATCAATGCAAAGTCACCAGGTTCCATCTTTCTTCTGTACCAGCATGATTGGGCTCCCGCAAGGTGATGAGATGGGGCGGATGTGCCCCTTGTGGAGAAGTTCTTGGATCTGTCGCTTGATCTCCTCATTCTCTAATAGAGAGCGGCGATAGACTGGCCTATTGGGCAGTGGTGCGCCGAGGGTCATATCGATGGGGTGCTTGACCTAGCAGTGCAGAGGTACCCCGGTAGGTGAGGAGAAGATATCTGAGTATTCTTCCATGACCTTATCTACTTGCTTCTGCTGTGTGGAGAGGTCGGCCGAAGAGACCCTAGATGTGGTTGTGATCTTTCGCTTATTCTGAGAGAGAATCACAAAGAATACAAACTTCCCCATCTCAGAGATGACCTTCCTACATTGCTTAGCAAAAATCAAGGAAATAACACTAGGTGGGACTGCCTCGGGTATCCTGTACAATTTCCTGTTCAAAGTAATAATAACACTACGAGGCCTAGACTCATATACAGCATGATGTTTCCATAAATAAGGTTGGCCCAAAAGAACATCACAAACTTCAATAGGATCAACATCACAAAATACCTCGTCTTTGAAGGGCTTGATGTCATACGATAGTCGACGCTGTTGGCTGACGCGGAGATCGCTTCCTTGGCGGAGCCATCCAATGGTGTAGGGTTGTGGGTACAGCGTTGTCAGCAGGGATAGCTGCTTGAAGACCTCTACTGAGATGAGGTTCTTCTGGCTACCGCTATCAATGATGAAGTACAGTGGGGTTCCTTTTACCCACATTTGTGAATGGAAGAGGCGCTCTCCTTCATTAAGCTCGTCTGGTTCACCAGGCTGGAGCTTGGTGGTAGCAACGGTGGCACTGAGTTCCGCGTCAAGGATCCATCTTCCCCTTTCTGGTTCTGGCTCAAAATCAAAATCTGCATCTGATTCAAGGTCTTTCACTTCGGCCACCAGTGACTTCTTTGAGCGGCAGTCAGCAGTGTTATGCCAAGGGCTCTTATGGAAGTCGCACTACTTCCCGGTATCTTTCTTTGTCTTTCCGGTGTCCTTCTTTACTTGCAGCTTGGACTGGTTGTCCTGATACTGTCCATCTTTTCTCTATCCTTTGTTCTGCGGGTTGGTGCTGCCCTTTACTGGCTTTTTTTGTGAGTGGTTCCCAGGCCCAAATTGATGCATCTTTTGTTTGAGCTTCTGCTCGATTTTGACGGCATATCAGTAGGTTGCGCCCAATGATGAGATGTCCAGAAATTCCATTTCGGTCTGGATGTATCTATGCAGAGAACCGCGATACTTGAGCACCATATGTCGCTCTGAATCTTTGATACCCATCTTGGTGCACAAGGTATGGAAGATATTTGTGAAATCTAATACTGCTTGGTCTCTTTCTTGCCGCAGTGTAGTCCATTTGGTATACAGGTCGTCATAACTTCCGACAGGGTAGTATTGTTCCTTAATAGCATCCCTGAAGGATTCCCAGGTGGCTGTGACTATAAATAATGAGGGTTCCTCTGTTTCCTTTTGCTCACAGAAAGTTTCCCACCAATGTTTGACATGGGGAACAACTTTGAGGAGCGCAAAAGTAATATTTTCTCTATTCGAAAAGTTATGGACTGAAAAATACCCTTCTAGTAGATTCAACCACTTGTCTACAACATATGTGTATATATAACCTTCAAATATAGAAATATCGAAGTTTATTTGTACCTTGAAGGGGGAGGCGCCTTCGTTCGAAGAAGATGTGTCACCTGTTGGTAACCATCGAAGGATTTGCGCGAAACTATCCATCATATCGTTCCTTTGTTGCATGAGGGCTTCCTCAATCAATAGTTTGAAAGGATCTCTTGTCCCGTCATATTTTTTTTCTCCTACCATGAGAGGTCTCTTGGGCGTGTGAGAGATTTTTTCCTCAAGAGAAACAAGCTCGAGACCCAACTCTTTGTACTCCGACCGCATTGGGGACATGCATTAAGATGACAAGGAGCAGACCGCTCTCATACCACTGATACGGATTTTATGAGAAGAATGAAATGAATACAGATTATTTAACAGGTGCTTAACACAAAATAATAGAGATACAGTAAAACTGATTTTCTATTCAATAACGAAATAAGCTGAAACTGTAAAATGCAACGGAAACAGGCTTGTTGGAATGGTGGCGGCTTATCTCTGAGAAGAGATGTGATGGTTGTGCTCATTAGCAAGAAGATGATTAAAATGAGGCTCTAAAGGAATTTTTACAATAAAAATGAATGCCAAAAACCCTAGACATCCAAAAACCTAACCCTAGGAGATGAAGCACCAAAAGTCATGTGGGCCCCGTTTGGGTAAGTTAGTACATTAACTTGCCTGGGTTGTAACTTTTGCATACGATATCCATTTTAGGCATATGATAGCCCGTTGGAAAGGTATCTTCAAGGAGATTCATTTTGGGGGCTCAATCATGCCTTCATTTATCATTGAGAAGCTCGATCCTGAAAAACTTAGGCCCTCAAAATGGCCCCGGAAGTTAAAACTGTTAAAAATAGTAAATTGCCAAAATTGTCAGAAAACTGTTTTGAGCAAGTTGGAAAAGGTGGGTGGCCACCAATATCCACCTGGATCATGTGATCACGCTCTTGAGAAAAATAAGGCAATATCATTATGCTCTACTTCTACTTCATTAATTGAAATCAACTTAATAATTGAAAATAGGGGTCGAGAACTAGCGCTTAAAAATGCAACTTGATAGTGGAACACACATTCCAAATAATTTGAATTGATATTTAAACTTCCATGGATATTCCATTGGATATTTCATCACAACAGATCTAATGAAATAATGAAATCTTTACTATGAAGGTTAATTTCCATTAGATATTAGATTCTTTAATTACTAATTTTCTACTTAAAATGTATGGAATAGTTGAAATGCGAAAAATAGAGAACATAAATAAATACTCACACACCATCCAAAAATAAACATAAGATATAACTTGGGAAAACCAATATGAGAGAAAACCCAACTATAAGGTGATTCCACTATTCTCTCGTTTCTTCAAATGCAAGTACAAAGAACAAGGAACTCTCCATGGAGTTTCCTTTCACATTGTGGCATTTATGGCTGCTAGAAAATCTATCCTTATGTGTTATGCTCTCAATAATATCACTCCTAGGTGCTCTGCTCAACTATGGAACAAATACAATGCTAAATAATGGCACCCCTTCTCCTTCTAGTAGCCCGATATTTAACATCGCTTGATAGCCATCTAAGGGTAGGGTTTTGACTTCCTCAACCCTCAATTGTGATAAGGTTTTGAAACTTCTAGAATATTCTTGAAATTCCATACATAACTAGCCCCATATGCATGAGTAATCGGGGCTGGCATTGTCAGGAAATGAAACACACATCCACGCTAAACCTAGCATAAGAGAAATAGAATTTAATCAAGAACGTAAATGAAAAATAAATCACACACTGCACAGATATGTTACCATGGAAACCCAAACTGAGAAAACCAATATTCCTTGAGTGTTCTTCTCTCGTGTTGTCTTATTCAATATAAATAAATGGTTACATATCTAACCTTGGTCCACACCTAAGACGCAATCGACATCATACCCTCTTTCCTATGCAAGAACAACCCTATAGCCAATTCAACTTACATATGCATGACCAACAACATACATCTAAAGATTGGCTATCTTTTGATTCATTGATTAGCCTTTACAACCTTACAACATGCCTCTTTATAGGATTTACAACAGGAAACCCCCTAAAGACTTGGTTCCCAAAAATAGTTACAGATCCATGCAGATTATTGGCTACATATCCCGCGAATCTTGGGATTCTATTACAGTCAACATCTTTAAAGCCACATTTTATTAATTCTATTCTGATATTTTTCAAATGAGAGATGTACTCCAAAACATCTCTCCCTTCAGTCAATCGTTGGTTAAGCAAATTATCATGAAGCTCAACCCTTCTTGACTCGGATTGAGTATCAAACATCTTCTTAAAAATTTGTCATGCATTCCAAGCATTATTTTCATTTTCAATGTGTATAAACATTTCATCTATTACAGAGGATCTTAAAAGTGCAAGTGCCTTTTCATCTCTTGATTCCCATTTTGCTAGTTCTCTAGCATCAATCGGTTTAGTTGGAGCTTTTTCTCAATTACATATATCTTTCCACAAGTCATTAAAAACCAATGTGTTTTGCATATGATGACACCAAAATTATATAGTTATTGGGTCCATTCAATATGTCAGAATCAGTGAATAAATTTACCAATTTTGACATAATGAAGTATTTAAAAATTCCACACAATTAAATGAACAATACCATGCACAAGAGACATTGCACACACTACAAAAATAGTGTTATAGAGGCTTGACCTTGACCCTCTTATAGCCTCGATGAAAAAGACGTTGATAGAGTATTTCACTGGACTCTTATCAACGATTTGATTACAAATCACAAATTTGACAAACTTTCAAAATTTGACATAAAATGATGATGATGCCCCCTTTGAAGTGAACAATGTCGTCCAATACTCCAATTACAATGAATAACAAATTTCCCCCCCTTAAACTAAAAATGACTTTAAATTTAAACAATATCACCCCTTATATCTCCAATTACATAAAGAGCTTAAATACTCCAATTACAATGAATAACAAATTTTCTCCCCCTTAAACTAAAAATGACTTTAAATTTAAACAATATCACCCCTTATATCTCCAATTACATAAAGAGCTTAAATAAAATATTAAAAGAAAAAATTAACTCTTACCACTCCCTTTTGTCTTATTACTTTTAAACAAAAGTAATAAAATATAATTTTATCTTATTACTCTTAAATAAAAGTAATAAAAATAGCCATGGTATGCCAATAAAAACCGTGCATATTAAAAAAGAGAGGGTGAATGCATTAATAACCATGTAAATTTGGAGTTAAAAACCCAAAAAGGGTAAACTTCTTTTTCGTTGCCTTTCTTTGTTTGCGTGAGAAAAACTAACTGCCATAACCTTACCCTAAAAATCCTAAAGTTTATTTAGTTAATTATTATTTTCTAGATTAATAAATTTATTCTAAAAGTTGTGTGTTTTTTAGGTTGGATTTGTTACATCTTTGTCATGGTGATTATCCTTGTTAATCAATGACACTTGGCATATTGAGATAAGGCTTGAGAGGTATATATGCTCTTCCTCCCACTATGTAATAATATTTTTCCCTGATCAATAAAACTGGGTAAAATTGTGTGTTTGAGAACACTTATGGAGTTTAACAAATAAACTATGTTATGTTTTATCTCAATTTCACTATGAAGTTAATAAGAATTTGTTTTATCTTTACCATATTTAATTTGATATTTTATCTTGAAAATTATGATTTTTTTAATAATTCAACTTTCAAATAATATCTCAATAGCTATACTCTGGGCTAGGTTGTGGCGATGCAAATACACCCCTGCAATGGAGAAAGTGAAGCGAATCATATGGAATGAACATCATAATGGCTCTTTAATATGGAATGCGGCTTGGAAAAAACACAACTTGGTGCATGAACATGATTTTTAGGAGATCAGGGACGACTGGGATACTCTTTTCTAGAGAGATTCATGGCAACAAATGCAACCACTACAGAACATGGACACTTTGTTGGACCTTCAAACTCACATCGAGCAAGACATGGCCATTTGAGTGGTAGACTATTGGAAAAACTCCTCTTCCTCTCCATTTTGACAGGAATGGAAAACCATTAATGAGGATCTTGGAACCCCAGTAGATCTGGATTTAGGTCCATCGCAAGATGAAACAACGTTGAGGAGAATCCGGTTTAAGCATAGACCCAATATTCTCAGATGGGGATACTCTTCAAGAGGATTTTTTTCTATATGAGAAGCTTATGGTTGTTACGAGGAAAATCTCTCTATGATAAGGGGTAAACCACAACAGACGGAATGACAAGCAGAAATAAACTCTAATCCCAAGTATGTTATATAAATGAAATGCTAACAAGACAAGGCCAAGATCCTACCTCATCTGAATGTTCGAAGAAGACCACCGTTGAGCACGTGAACCAAAGCTTTATACCTATAGCTTGCACTCAACAACCAAGATACACAAGCATATGGTGATAATATATAATGTTAGCATATAGATTAGCATAATCCATTAACAAACATGACAAATATGTCCATGGAATAATAATTCAAATATTTGCAAGATATCAATTGGATGAGAAAAAAATATTTCTAATAAAATAATCAACAGAAGTACATAGGTGACAAACTTATGTAATGACACATATCGGAACCGAGAAACTAAGTCCCTCTAGTTGGGCCTCCACTACTTCAATCCTCCACCAAAGGAAAGCTCATATAAAGGAGCCAATGAGGTTCTCCATCACAAAGAAGGAAGAGCTTGGGGGTTGAACAAGGAGTTCAGACTTTCAAGGACAAAGGGATGCAGACTCAATATGAAGTGAAATTTCTCCAAAGTGCCTTTGCTCTCAAAGTTGAATTGCTCTTTTTTCAAGAATTGAATATGGCTCAATTTATAGCCTTCAAATGGAACAGAAGGGATGAGTCGGAGCATGTCCAGTATATGGAAGGTCAAGGATCATGGATCCCGTGACATGGCATGGAAAACCAACATAATTTTTAATTTTGAGCACCAAACCCGATGTATGCTTTCTATAGTGGAGCAACCCACATATATGCTTGTTGTATCAATGATAGAGTGCGTATATGTGGAAAAATATGATTTTTGGCTCTGGAATGCACAAAAAGGGAACTTCAAGTCTGCATAGGGAAATGGAAGGCCATCCAAGCAAGTTCCATGGAGTGAGGAAAAATTTGTTGTAACAATGGTCTCAAATACCACTTTCACTTACTTCCCAAAGACAACATCTGGAGCAACATTTGACAAATCAATCTATGGCCAAAGGTAAACACATTTCTTTGGTTAGTTGCAAATAAACACATCCTCACTTGGGACAATCTCCAAAAGAGGGGTTTTATTGATCCTTTTGTTTGTCCACTCTTCCTGCATCATGAAGAGAACATGTAACATCTTCTCAATCAATGTCAATCCATCTCTATCCTTTGGGATCAAGCAGCTCAAGTAATGAGGACCTCATATCCCAACTGAAATAACATCATCACCACTATTGACAACTTGAAACCTTCAACCTTTAAAAATCCAATCCTAAATCGGATTTGGCAATTGTTGTTGGTGCTTCTAATGTGGCAAATCTAGAAGGAAAGGAACCAAAGGATTTTCCACTTAGAATAGTTGTCTTAAATAAAATCTGGTCTAAAATTCATGACAATGTTAGAAAATTGTTAGACTTCAAAAATGGACAACAAAGGACCTTAAATGTGCCTCAGTTGAAAAGCTCATCCTTCTCAAATGGTATCTTGGCTTCGAATCCCTCCCTTTACAGACACCTATTAATCCAACCTCCATGAACAACCCCAACTCATCACAATGACCTCCTCCAAGCTTCCTCAAGCTTAAATTTGATGGAGCCTCCTAATGCAACCTTGGTCCTAGAGGTTTTGGTGTGGTCTTTCGTGATGAGCAAGGTCACATTTGCAATATTTTAGCAGGTATCCTAAGACATGATTCAAATAAATCTACTGAGCTCTAGGCACTCACTTGGGGGATCCAAGCAGCGACCCATCTTGGATTTCAAAATCTCATTATGGAAGGTGACTCTCAGGTAATTTTGAACATGCTATCTAGAATCTTGAATGACTCTGATCCAACAAAGATCTCCCCTAGCTGGCATCTTCTGTGCAATTTGGAAATATTTAAAACTCTATTGCTTCCAAACTTGGTTATCATATCTTCACATTTCCGTCAGGAAGAAAAAAAAATAGCTAACACAATGGTCAATGTTGGGTTGTATTGTCGGGAGCATGATTTGGTTTGTGAAGGAAACCAATGACAAACACATCAAATGCTCCTGAAATGCAAGGAATTGAATTTATGGGAGGGAACTTCCCTAGATGGGGTGATATCTACACCCATATGATGATCCAGATGAAGAGTGAATTCCTCGACATTTGTCGCCCAAGCTCCAAGGAGGATAGGTGGATGATGTCAGGGATAAATATCCTTACTATCTCATTAAGTTGGAAATCACTCTGTAGTGTGCGATGGATCGAATGTCAGTTCTTGGTACTAGTGATGACAAAATAAGTAAAGGCCCGCTTGTGTTTGCAATGCGGGTTGTTGGACTATATTCTCATGCCCACCTGCATATGGTCTGGATGCATTTCGCACCTCTCCTCTTGTTTTTTTCGCAATTGTCCATCCCCCTCTCCCGAGCTTTGAACATTCTCATCCTTATCATGCCTTGCGAGAGACGAAGAGTGTGTAGGGGTTCAGGTTCCTTAAGAAGATTTTAAGAACGAAGGGGAAGTCCAACATCATTAGTAAGTGATAGGATTAGCACGTCTAGTAGCATGGAGACCCAAGTTGTTGAACCACATAGTAATTTCCCTCCTCTCATAGACATGCAAGCTTCGATGAAAACTTTGGATGAAAACATGGTTTGGGGATGTATGGTTGAATGGTGTGAGCTCATGGATGAGCCAGTGCCTAAATTTGGTAAGAGGATTCTAGATCCTCCATTGTAGAGTGAGCCCCTAGCTAAGGCAGGAGAGAATGTCCCTATCCCACCAGGAATGCCCTTATCCCGTGACCCCTCCTCACATTCTTAGTATGATGCAACAGACAAAAATTCAGAGGTAGAGACATGAACTATCTGACTGACGAAGGACCACTTGAAATTAATCTTTGAAATCTAAAGTGAATAGGTGAACCATCGACACCGAATGGAGATGCTTGACCAAAATGCTAATCTATTGCTTGATATTTGCTCCAATCCTCAACGACACCAGAGCACTTAGGAGATACCAAGCTATCCAATCATCATTATGAAATGCCCCACACCTCTTCAACAACACACTGAAGGAAATTCATCAAGCAACTCAAACTCTATCCCATCTAAGTGATCAAATGTTGATCTTCTCTCTTGGTTACAGGTTCCTATTTTTCTTTACTATTAATGTTTTGACATATGTATGGGTAAATTGTAAAACATTCTTAGTTTTTGGCCCCTGGAGGGCAACTCTTTCTTTTGACTGGTCATGGGCTTGGGCTGGTTTTCTCTGTTGGCAGGCCAAGCATAGGGACACTATGACTATACTTTATTTTTCTCTTAGAAGGTAATACAAAGTTCTAACTTAAAAAAGAAAATATCTCAATAATTATATAAATATATTAAAAATAAATAAAAATCTACATTTTATTATAAATATTTCTATATTTTATTAAATATATGCCCAAAATATCATAATAAACTACTAGAATTAATGAAAATCTATAATTTTTTAAAATAAAAGCTTAAATATTCATTGATATTTAAAAACAAAGGGCATTTTGATAAAAATAAAAATTATAAAAACTTAAATACTTGTTGATATTAAGAAATAAAAGTGCATTTTAAGTAAAAAGAAGTTCATTTTAAGATTAATTATAGAAGAGCTCAGATTGTAAATATATTGTATATGTGATATTTAGGTTGGTGAGCCGGTATGTTTGGGTCAGAGTGCATGTAAAGATGATCAAAAGCTAGAGAGCTTGTATATAAAGTGTACATATGCACTAATTAATAAAATAACACCATCGTTACAAACCAGGGGACAAAAAGAGTATGGGGGGATAAGACTCCACGAGTGGGAAAGGGAGCTAAGGGCTAGATAAATGGAACTTAAGCCAATGAGGCTAATTAAATATAGAATAGTAATTCCCTAAGCCTTTTATATTATTATATTATATAATAATATAATATAAAAAGGAACATACATATTTAAAAAGGGGGAATTTGGCTTAACTCTCCATTCTATTCATTCACTCCATTCTTACCATGTTGACTACAGAGTTTCTCTGGGGAAGATGGTAATCGAAGACTATGGATTTTACCTTGTGGATCTGGGTGTGTGTACACTTCTCCTTGGGTTGCCTTGGAGAAGGCTAGAGCCCTGGAGGGAGAAGTGTGGGGATATATTCCCTGGTGTAAGGCCTCGAGGGTACTTGGAGACCTCTGAGGGAAGCTAGAACTCTTGGAGCCACAATGCTATGATACTTCCTAGTTGACTTGTTCTTGAGCCCTGGAAGAGTAGCGGTGCAACCCGATAGACCATGGTGCGGAGAAGGGGGCACACTACCTTGGGTTGTGCAGGTTGATGGGGAATGAGAGACTATAGGTTGGAGTGTTGTTGAGGTTTGGTACCTTGGCCTAGACCATGTTGGTACTGATTGTGGACCATGATTGGCTTAGGAAGCCTTTGCCTTAGTGGATTCATAGCCCCAACTCGGGGGTGATCCACTGCTGAGAGTTTATGAGTAGTGAGATCTATGGCTGGATGGAATGTTGTAGGTCTGCAACCAGTCGATGGATTTTTAAGAGATAAGTATTATGTTCTTGTTTTTATGTAAATGGTACGTTGTATGGATTATGTTGTGAATTATATAGTGATTTTGTTATGGCTTTGTATGTTATCTGGCATATTTGTTTTAAATGTGGATGTGATAGTGAATGTTAGGGGAAATCAATGAAATTTTCCTGTGCCCCACCATTCTAGCAGGCACCAGGGTGGTCGGGTACACCACTTTGTGGTGTACCCGGCCACCCCGGTGCCTGCTGGAATGGTAGGGCATTGGAAAGTTTCACAATTTCCCTCTAAAATTTCCCATAAATTCCCAACTCTGTACCAATAACATAATATTCCATGTCACATGATTCAATCAAACATCTAAACTCTTGCATAACACATTAACAATTCAAGAATGTAAAAATACGCAAAGATTCTATAAGCATTCAACAAATTAACACATAATTAGACATTGTAACAACAAAGGCACGTGGCACTTATCTTTTGTGAAAACATCAATCGAATAAAGGCCTCAGACATTCCTCCGAGTCGTAAACCGCACTGCTCATAATCTCTCAGCAATGAATCACCCTCGAGCTAAGGCTATTACTCCACTAAGGAAAAGGACCTCCTAAGCCAACTATGGTCCACAGTCAGTACCAACAATTCTGGGCCAAGGTACCAAACCTTAGCAGCACTCCAACCTTAGCAACCGTTGTAAGAATGAAATGAATTGAATGGAGAATCAAACTAAATTCCCCTTTTAAATATGCATATGCCATTTTTATATTATATTATTATATAATATAATAATATAACGTATTAGATAATTATTATATTATATTTTGCTTAATCTCCCTTTACCTAGCCCTTAGCCCCCTTTCCCACTCATGGAGTCGTAGCCCCAATACTCTTTTTGTCCCTTGGTCTACAATCGTAGTGTTACTTTTTTATTAATTAATGCATATGTACAATTTATAATATAGTCTCTCTGACCTTTGATATTCTTTACATGCACTGTGACCTTTGATATTCTTTACATGCACTCCAGCCTAAACATATTGGTTCACCAACCTAATTATCGTATGCAAGCGTTCCAGCCCAAACATACAAGCTCACGAGACTAGGTTTCATATGTACAATATATTTACAAACCGAGGATCAAGCCTATGTATTACATTCCCCTCCCCCTTATTTATGCATTGTACTCATTGGAAGTTTTAAACCTGCGAAGTAAAGAAATGCATATATATTCTTAAGCAATACATAAATTAATCAATCGCTCATACACAAAGTACACAGATATTTTATACCGGAAACCCTCAGCCAAGAAAACCTTTCTTATTTTCATTATATCGAATTTCACCATTCACCATACAATATATAAAACGTTTTTAGGTATTCCATAGATACCAAAACCCTAATCCCTTAATCCGAGATTAATTTATAAATCCGCTAAAAATAGAAAAATCCACTAAAAATAGCAAAAACTGCCCAAAAAAAAAAAATTGGGGCGCTACCCCGAACCCCGTCAGTCCTGGGCTACCGCCCGTTGCCGAACGTTGCGCGTAACCAGGGGGGGGCATACTTGCCCCCCCCCTAGGAAAGTGCCTGGCGCACACGGCAGTTGTCCTATCTGACACGCCCACACACACACACATGCAAAGAATATAACACATACCCAACATTCTCTCACTTGTTGTTTTCTTTGCATCCAGAGGTCCAGGGGATTATATAGTCAACAATCCAGGGCAACAATGCCCATTGTTACTCTACGCTAGGAGAACTTTTCTGTGCTCACAAACTTTGTCAATGAATCTGCAACATTCTTCAAAGTGTCAACCTTTTCCAACAACACCTTCTTTTCCTCAACCATGTCTCTCACAAAGTGATACTGAACATCAATATGTTTTGTCTTTGAATGATAAGCTGGGTTCTTTGCCAGGAATATTGCACTCTGACTGTCACAGTATAATCTCACTGCTTGTTGTACCAACCCAATACCTAAACACAATCTTTGTAACCATATTG
>ML780754.1:450371-464533 GCA_009831015.1 Picea engelmannii
CTTTGAGATTTGTGAGCCCCTTCAGAGCTATTAGATTTGTGGGATCCGTCAAAGCTTCTCCTGCAGTACCAATATCCAACGATAATCTTTTCAATGAAGTGACTTGGAATATCTCGGCTGGCAGCACCAAATTGTTACAACCCTTTAAAAGAAGGTTCTGGAGTTGCGGAAGCGTATATGGCAATGATCTTAAATTTGAACAGAAACTAAGATCACAATAGAGAAGCTTAGAAAGATTGCAGATGTCTTGAGGCAATTCCTTGATGGGAGTGCAATTCAAATCGAGAACCTCCAGTAATGTGAGTTGAGTGAGAGATGCAGGCACCGACTCTATACCGCTTCGAGCAAGATCTAGAACCCTTAAAGAGGTGAGGTTGATCAAAAAGTTTTCTGGAACATGACTGAGCCGAGGATTTCCGCACATCGTCAAACTCAGAAGTTTGGGGTATACGAAATCTGTGGGCAGAGATTCAATTTGATTAGAGTTGACTGATATTCTTTTGCAATCCTGAGTCAGACTGTTGGGAAAATCTTTGAGCCGTTGGCCTGCACGGCACAAATAATTTTCCTCCTTCTCCCCAATGTATATTGCCATATCCCGAATAACATCGTGCACTGTGATATACCTCTCTCTCCAGACATTCACAGGTTTGTCTACAGTTATGTCCTTGCTCTGCTTTTCAAAATTAAAACTCTGAAACAAACCACGATCTATAAGAATCTTTACATACCTGCGGCCGAGGTCCATGTCCTTTGAAAGAGTTGCATCTCTGCTCTTTACAAATCCTTCGGCAATCCACATGAGCACCATAAAATCCATATCAATTTCCTCATCCTCTGGATACATAGCACAGTAAATAAAACAATTCTGCAAGTTTGGAGTTTTGGACAGGTCGTCGTAACTCCATCTTAGACGTCGATACAGTTGTTGGTCGACACGGGGATGTGTATCGGGAAAAGAAGGATCTGCACTTCTCATCAGAGACAAACAGGAATTCCACTCATCTAATGCTCTTTTGCCGGACATCGCTGCGGCCACCACGGTTATGGCTAAGGGCAAACCTTCACACTCGTCTGCAAAATCTCTGGCACACTCCTTTAATTCCTCCGGAACATGGCCGTCTTTGAAAGCTACTCTGTGGAACAATTCCCGCCCTTCTTCCATGGACAAGACTTTCACTTTCAGGAACTTCTGCGACTCTGTTAGTGCCAGATCTCTGCTGCGTGTAGAGAATACTACTTTGCTAGCTTTATCATTCCCAAATTGAACACCTAATTCTTGTTGCAGATCCAATGAACTCCACATGTCGTCAAACATCAAGAGAAATTTCTTCTTAATCAGACTTGCAGACAACATCATCTTCAGGGTATCAGTATCAAGATCAGAAATGCCGGAAAGGTCTAATTTGAGTGCCTTTGCAATACGATGCTGCAAGTCCCAAATTTTATAGTCTTGCGAGACTGTGACCCAAATCACAACATCAAATACGTCACTCACCTTGTAGAAGTTGTACACGGATTTGAGCAAAGTGGTCTTTCCGACCCCGGCCATTCCGTACACACTAATTCTGCGAAGTTGTGGAGCTTCTGTTAGCCATGTCTGCAGCTGCATTTCGGCAGATTTACTGTCCAATCCTACCAAGCCCCATTCTGGCAGGGGTTGTAGTAACTCTTTTGCCGTCGGTTGGGGTTGAAGCAACTCCTTTGCCGGCGGTTGTGCTGAGGAAGAGCCAATTCGCTCAGCATGAGCAAAGATCGAAAAGAGAGTTCGAAGTTCTTGAAGGAGCTGATCAAATCTTGTGTTCCACTCTCTAATCTGTCTGGAAATTCTGGGCTTGCAGAAGATGCAATCCAGACACCGTTGCTGCAGCTGGGACCTATCGATGAGGTTTTTTGCCTCTCCAATCTCATCACTAGCCCTTTCCAAACAGACTCGGATGGAGTCGGGCGGCGTTCTCTGCTGATTTTGAAAGCCATTGCAGATATCTTGTAAAAGCAGCTTCATACGGTTTAACTTAGCTTGCAGAATGCCACGGTTCTGGTCGAGGTGAATAACATCATCGATTTGCTGCAGAAGTGGAGCAACAATAACCTTGTTGATGGCGTCGGCGGCAACTGTGGTACCAATCTGCTCCATAGCGTTGGTTGAGGCAGAGAATATATTGAAATATGAAAAAGGGTAAGAGAAGATGACTGTGAGATTGAAGCAGAGAATACGTTGAATATGAAAACGATTGTCTAAGATAACCTGTGAGCAAGAGGGAAATAGCAGGGAGATTGGAACCTGAGAGAGGTAGGGGCATTAATATGGGCATACGGGGAATCGATCGCTGGTCGTGTTTATGTGCACTAGTATGGTGTGGACAATAATAATCACCGAGGTAGAAAGCATTTACATCCTAATATTTAAAGTTATTTTAAATTTGACAGTGTACACCTCAACATACATTAAATGCATCCAATTACAAAATATTTAAAGTTTTGTATATTGAGATAAGTATTTTGTAAAGTTTTGTATATTGAGATAAGATGTAAAAGTATTTTAAATCCTACATTTAAAGTATACAGCGTATTAAATGTTTGTTTTATATTAAAATATACATTATTAATTGTAAAGTTATTTTTAAATATTAAAATAAACTATATGTTAAATGTATAATATCAATTTTAAAGTTATTTTAAATATTAAAATGTATATTGCATAACATTAATAGCATATCAAAACATTAAATACCATACATATATCATTATAACTGAATACTTACTTTCACTTTATAACATGGTATATTTCAAAATAAAAAAACAAATATATATGACGTTAAATACTATATTAAAATATATATTTCAATATACAAAAGATTGAATATCATATATCTAAATATTTATAAGTTACTTTAGCTTTATATTATCTAAATATTTATAAGTTATTTTAGCTTTATATTATGGTATATTTTAAAATATTAAAAAATAAATAAAAAATTATATATTTAAAAAAAATAAAAATGAAACCAATTTATTATTATTATTATTTTAATTTTACAAAAATTTTCTTATATAACAAGTAAAATTAACAGTAAAACTGTTTATATTTATTTTTAATATTTTAATATAATTATAATTATATGTAATTCAAAATTAATATACAAATAAAATTAACAATAAAATTCTTTATATTTATTTTTAATATAATTATAATTATATGTAATTCAAAACTAATAGTTAAAATAATTATAATAATTGTATGTAATCTAAAATTAATAATTAAAACAATTATAAAAAATTTGCACAATTATAATTAAAGTAATTGTATCAAAGTATTTCTTTGTATAACATACTTACCTAGAACTGCAAAGGTAGCAAAGATGTAGGCAGTAGCTGTAGCGTTAGAGCTAGAGTAGGGGCCTACGGGGAGGAAGAAAACCAAGGTAACGGGAAGGAATGCAACAGTGAAACTAAATACATGTCAAGAATAATTTTCCGAAGCAGAAGAATAGTTTTCTGAAGCAGATTAAGTTTCTATTTTAGTTTTCTCATTTTTTCAATTTTTGACAGTAACATGCAGTGGCACTTGTTTTTATAAGGTGAATATTCATTGGTCAAATTAAAGTACCAACCATTCAAACCAAAAGCTATGCCTTTTCTTCAAAGCTGGCTATGAAATTGAAGTTAGTTCATGGATTTCCTAATGATAAAGTGGCTCCATCCACATAAGAAACATTACATTTGATTTATGGTGAAACATCATAAAATAAATAGCGTAACGTTTGATTTATGGTGACGGATTTAGGACACCGTGTGAATGGCCGTGGTGCAGTGAAACTGTTCAAGAGTATTTAAAAATATATATGTTTAAGTTTTACATATGATTCAAGTAAGAATCAACGACATTTGAATTTTTAATGAATTTAAAATGTATAAGATATAATTATAAAAGCATTGTCATTAAGATTTTATTTAATTTTGTTTTTTTTACTTAATTAAAATGTGGTTAATTATTATATTTTTTCATAATTTATAAAATTTTAAAAATATGAAAGAAAAGTCATCAAATTTATTAAGCATTGAATTGAAAATGATTTCAATAATAAGATTAGAAGTTGTTACAATAATATATTTTTTTAAGAGTTCAACATTTCATTTGTGAGCCTGTTTTATTTGTCTTTTGATTGGTATTGGTGCGATTTTTGGTTTTAGCTTCTTTTATGATTCTTGTTGGGTTTTTTTTTTGTCCTCCATGGTTTTTTCATCTACAACCTGCGTGCTGGTTTTGGTGTCTACTGGGGATGTTTGTAATTTTGTTTATGAGCATGGTCATTGGACTTGTAGTGCTATAGCATATGTGGAGTCATGAAGATGTAAAAAAATAATATTTTCATTAATATAATTGAGCTAATCTTCTACTGGAAAAAAAAGGAGGGGTGGTAAGAGGTTGCAATTATAAAATGAAGTTTTATAATAATATATTTTTTAAGAGTTCAACATGTTATTTGTAATAATTGAATTTAGATAAGGAGTATAGCAATCATTCCTCTTAACCACTCAAAAAACACTTAATTCACATTAAATTATCATTTATATATAAAAAAAAATTATATAAAAAATTATTTTTAAAATATATATTAAAAAAACAAAAATAAAGAAACATGATGAAAAAGACAAATAGAAAAAAAGGTATATGACAATCTCTTTTATACTACATTGGAAAATACACCTTGCTTCTCTTAATCCAATAAATCACCTAAATTATTATAAAAACTTATAAGTCATGATTCATAGATTCCTTCCTATCACACTGCAATATTTTAATGGATGGCTAGTGTTTGATTGCGTTTTGTGGAATGGTAAGGCACCATGGAGATGGAAGTGGATGTCAATTACAAAAACTTCATCACACTCACCGAACCGTTTAAATTAAAATAATCACACTCACAAATAATATTTTATTAGTTAGGGCTCATTTTTCAATTTCACAAGGAGGTGATGAGTATTGGACCATCACCCAAACAGCGTGAAACAAGTGGCCCCACTTAATAAATTGTATTTTAATGAAAGCATCCACACAACATAAAATAAGTCAATTATTGTACTGACATTGGTCACATGAAATATTGTACAATGTGAATAAAGCACATATGTTAAAAAAATAATAAAACAAGAGTGAGACTTATGATGTGAATAAAGCACATATTGTACTGACATTGGTCACATTGGTCACATGAAATATTGTACAATGTGAATAAAGCACATATGTTAAAAAAATAATAAAACAAGAGTGAGACTTATGATGTGAATAAAGCACATATGTTAAAAAATAATAAAACAAGAGTGAGACTTATAATTGTACCGCATCAACTTTACAAAAAGTTTATTAGACATTGAAAGAATTGGTACCTATGTATGAGAATGGTGGTACCACACATATAAGAATATAAAATGATTATATCAATTTAGAATTCTTTTTAAAGTTTACGACGTACGGATCGAGAGTTGATTCCTTTGTAGTGCGGTTGTTGTTGGAATTTCATTTGAGTTTTTTTTTAAGTTATTTATAATTTGTATCATATTAACGGAGAAGAAAATACAAGTATTGTGGCCTTGCTAGCTTGTTGCTTGGAAAATTAGATCAGTGATAATATAACTATTTCTTGGGATTTATAGTTTTTCTTTTGTCGAAAAATAACATACTCGTCATTGTTTACAAAAATACAAAAATAGAATTGTTATTTTTCGAGGATATGATATCTAAGGAGTTGTTTGAATATCCTAATGTAGTTTATATGATAAAAAAAAAAACTATAAAACTAAGCATTATGAGATTAAGTAGGAGGAGAATTCTCAGTTTCCATAAGAGTTAGTTGATTTTCTTTTCGAGGCTTGTTGAGGTCTAGACCCACCGCTCTTTCTACGAGGAGAGTAAGTTTTTGGTCTAGAGTCTAGGTTTGCAGTTGGAGGTATTCCATTTGAAGCAGAATTTCGCTATAGGTTGTGTTCCTTTCACTCATTACCTTTCACAAGAGAGTATTTATATGCTAGTAGAGGTGAATTGTGCGGTGATACTTCGTCTCCCTATAACACGAGGTGCCTCTGTCAGGGATCTTGGAGTAATCTCTACGTCAATTTCATCATCTCAGACCAGGGTTCTATCTAGTCGAGCATCCTCCTCAATGAGCTCCAACTCTATTATGATATCTGGAGGAGTATGAATCCTAAACACCTTGGCAACAACTAGTGCCTCTTGTTAGGCTCGAGGCATTGGAAGTCTATGTCTACAATGTCTACCTCTCTGACCTGCACCACCCCTAACTATGACATCTTGCAGGAGGAGCTTATATGCGCAATAAGAATTGTCACTCTCCCAGGGCCCGGAGGTAAAACCAAGTGACCAGAGAATCTGCGAGGAGGTCGAGGGGATCGTCGAAAGGGTTGCAGGATTATGTGAGCTACCACCTCAACATCTCTTGTAACTCTTATGCCCCAAGTCATGGCGATTAATGCTTGCACATGCCTCTTTCATCCCCCCCTCCACTCTTCGTTGTCCTGGTCGTCCTCTAGATTTTCCTTACGCCAAACATCCCAGGGTAATAAACCCAAATGTGCTCTGTCATTTCCATTTGAATGCACCTACAATTATTGGTGTGTAGATGAAGGACCAAGTGAAGTCACGTTAAACCACCCTTGGAATCAGTCTTGTTCTCCCTACATGCTACCATAAATGTTCCAACATCAGGAGCGTGTGTGGAGTGAATACTCCCCATTTGAACCTCCCTCGTATTAGGTGTCCACATGTGAGATATGGTTGAGTTGTTCACCACAAAGGCCTTTGGAGGGCAGGCTCGTGAACTCCAAGGGCATGTGTTGTCCTCAATCATGGCACTGAATATCCCCTTGTCACCCCATCCAAGGACATTTATCTTTCGAGTTAAGAAAGTGAAGTATTCAAATTAAAGTGATGGATATCAGCTAGGTTGTCAATCCTCACTCTGTAGCCGAAAATTATATTTTAGTCAAAGTATTGGTACAACATAAAGCAAAATGTTGTAAGTTATTATTTTTCATTTAATGTAAAATGTTATAAGTTATTATTTTTCATTTGATGATGATGATTAACGTCCACTAAGACCGAATTGGTCTATCAGACCTTAAGAGGGCAAGTAATTACTTGTGATTCTTTAGAATTTTGTTTCTGTGCTTGAAAAGAATTAAGAGAAGCTTTCCAAGATCATTGTAGTTTTGTTGAGTTAAGAGGTTAGGAAGGTTGGTAGTGTGACAAATATTTTGAAAATGAGATATAATCTTGGTATAGGATGGACAATCTAAGAGAAAGTATTTTTCATCTTCAACATTCTTAGTGTCACAAAGGTGGCGCACTATTTCATCCCATGGCGTTTTAGGAATTGACCAATGCCCAGTTTCACTATGGAGCTCATGAGAATTTGTTCTTATCTTAGCAATGCTTATTTTTCTTTACACGTGTCAAAATAAATAGATGATTTTGATCTTCTAGATTAGGGTTGATTACATCCTTATAATACCTTGCTTTTATTTTTTCCTCCAACTCTTTATCACACCACATTTTCTCCTTAAATTTTGATTTGATGATATTTTTAATAGTATATTTATTCTGCAAAATGGTGTCTTCCATGATTCCCCAATAGTTCAGCCAAGACCGAGCATCTTTATGCCATCCTCACTTGATTTGATGGTAGTTACGACTCGATTTTGAAGCAATTTTAGGAAGCCTATTGTCTTCCATGTTGTTTAACTTGTTCTTATACATTAGGTATCTAGTCATAGCCATGCTCTCAATGGGGGAGGCTTGTTTCTAAGAGGAGGATGGGATATGGCGTATTTCCTTTAATTCTGATATTATAGGTTATAAAATTATTGTGTATTTGTTCTATCTTTGTCTAGGATTCACAAGAGATACTACAGCCCCAGAATTCACATCCATAAAGAATAACGGGTGTAACAAGAGTCTCAAAGAGGAGTTTCTTCTTATCCCAAATCCAAAGATTGGTTGATTTACAATTGTTTTCAATCCCATAATAATCTTTCCATCTCCCAATAATCCTTTTCTCAATGTTATAATTCTAGTTGAGCTTGTGGTGAATATCAATTCCAAGATATTTGTATGAAGTCACTTCCTCCAAGTTGTTGTTGTCATATATGAAGGTATCATAAGTGATCTTATTGGGTTTAATAATCATGACCTTAGTCTTATCAGTATTAACAGTCATACCCATATTGGAGAAAAAATCCTTGAGGATTCTTAGTCAGTTTTCAAGATCATGGGGATTCCTTGCCATAAGAACGATATCATTAGCACAAAGAAGAAGATTGATGACTATACCAATGAGAGTAGGGCCGACACAACTGTTATAATATGATGGATGTGCTCGTTTAACCATAGACAATATCAATATTGTCACCCAACCATAGGCCGAAGCCACCCCCGAGCACCTTAACCTTGACAAAGAATCATTCTATAAGCAAACCCCTGGCTAGATAGCCAAACAAGATAGCGCACCTCTCTCTCCAAGGATTTTTCATTCCAATTTTTAGAAGGTTTGGCATAGAGTTACTTATCGAACTCAATATTGGATTTTCTCATGGGTGTTATATGCAAATTTGAGTTGGAGTTTGCAAGATATCATTTGGGTAGTCAAAGCTCTTCTCCTTTTGAAATTGGATTGCACTAAATCCCATATGGGTTTTCTGAAAATCACTTTTTTTTCTCCACCCTTTTCTTGAATTGAATTTTTTCTCCACCATTTTCTTGAATTGGGTGGTGCGAGATCTTAATAGATGAAATTGGAGTGAGAGCCAAGATATCATTACAATGGCAAGGAATTTTTTATCTGGAGAAACAATTTGCACATTATGGAGCTTATCACAACAATGTGATTAATGTTCTCATTCATACCATATATTAATGTTCTCATTCAAATACAAGTAGAGTTGAATTATTATTATTTTGTTCAAAATCTAATAATGATCTGAAGTATTTGTATTTAAACTTTACAAAATGCATTAAATCAATTGATCCTAGGTATTTGCATCCAAACTATATGAAATGCATTTGTGAATCTTGTCTTTATATCAGCTAATTCTTAGTTGTAGGTTGGATATCTAGCTTTCTTGTGCTTATCATTGTCTTTAAGCATGATGAACAAGTTAGTGTGTAAAGAAAAGTCTTTATTGGAAAATTCTACTCTAAACCAAACTTGACCAAGCATTTCGGACAACATCTTGAAGTTTAGGTGAAGTCTTGAATGTGATTGAGCAAAGTCATAAGTTCATCCTTAAGATTTCAAGGTTGATTCATACTCCTAGGGAAATATGAACTAGAATATTGGAAATAAATGTAGCAACTTGTTATTGTGATGAATTTGCATATATTGTTGCAGATATAAAAATAACTTGAAAAATGTCAAACAATCAGATCAACAGTTTCCATTCAACAACAAACGTCTCTAAAAATGTGTTTCTTTTCTCCTTCAATGTTTCTTTTCTCCATGGAATCTTATCTTATCGTCGTTTGTCAATACCCATTTGTAATTGGCCACGTGTCCCTTCTAATGTGCCACGTGTAATTTCCCGCTCCACCGCCTCAATGCCCTTGTTCTTTCCTTCAACCTTCACCCATACGCTATACGATGGTTTTAGCAGATAAGAGGAAACGTGTAGACAACAATGATTTGAAGTGGTTTCAGTGGAGGCTGATACTACTTCCAAAGGCCGCGCTATAGCAGGGTTTTAGCAGATAAGAGGTAACGTGCAGACGATAATGATCTGAAGTGGTTTTAGTGGGGGATGATACTACTTTAGTAGGTTGCGCTATAGTAGGGTTTTAGCAGATAAGAGGAAACGTGCATATGACAATGCTCTGAAGTGGTTTCAGTGGGGATCGATACTACTTCTGGTGGACGGTCTCCTTCTTTACACACCTTCCATTGGGACACACCTACGTGGGTCTCACTCGAACAAGGTGTCTGAAATGATTGTATAACCAAGGTTACCACATTACTCAAGACATTGCCTAAGGGGAAACACACGAGGCTTTGAACGCAGGAGTGGGATGGATCTCGCTTTCAAATTGGCTTTCGATCAACAGGGAGATGCCTCTAGATTTCAAATCGAATTTCATCAACAGGGAGCGAGATCCTAATGTTCTTAGAAAAACCTTCATATCCACCATCAATTTGAGTAGAATGGTTTTGAATTTTTCCAGGTGATCCAACTAAAGTGAGAAAAATGGATCTGGTATAGGGATGTGAATATCATGCAAAGGAATGAATGGGTCAGGGTTTTTAGGCTTTTCAATATTTTTTCCTGCTTTTTTATTACTCTTTTTTGTAGGCGGATCTTGTTTCTGTGGTGTATGGTGGTGCTTTGGTTCGTGGACATTTATTTTTTGGTTTGTCAGTCGACCCGTCTTCTTAATTTGGTTTGTCAATCGACCCGTCTTCTTAATTTTTCATTATATTCCTGTTTGTCCTGGTGGAGAGTGAATTCTTGAAAGCTTTCGTAGTAAGGTCCTCTATTTTTTAATATATATTAAACATTATCTTGTTTTCTCTTTTTCCCTAGTGGTGTGTGAATTCTTGAAGGCCATTGTAGTAAGCTCCTCCATTTTTTTAATATACACCACCTTCCTTCATTTACATCTGATTGGAGCATAAATAGAGAATGCATACTTGCAGAGTCCCTTCAAGTGGCAACCAACGTCAACACTAAGCTCTGATCAAGTTATGATTTTATTTTATCATGGATTGAACAATTAGATTTAATATAATTGCATTTTTTTCATTTTTCAGAATGTAGATACTATTTTGTCCTCAATTGATATTGGGAGTGTAGGGAAATTAATCAGTATCAACAAATAAATTAATGAAATTAACGGTGGATGCACGATGGATGAATTGTTGGGATTAACGATGAATTCATCTTGCACTTCCTCTCCGCTTCCGCGGGTAGGTAGTGCACATTCTCGTGGTTTCATCCCTTCTTGCAAACCAGCTAGGACATAGACATACTTCTGAGTTAAATAGTACATATAGTAAGAATGGTTGACGTTACACCTATCATACCTATTTCAGAGTTTTAGATCAAAGTCTAAACTTAACTACACACACATTTTTTTGGTTTGCTTAAACGTGGAGTTAGGTCGTAGAGATGGATTGATATCTCTAGCCTTTGAATTTGCGGCCAATATACCTCCACCGACCTTCGATTTGGACCAATTGAATGCTCTCTTTGCTTTAAAGGGTCTCTCACAAAGCTTTATTTGCCATAAAATCTAAAAACAATAGGCCCAATAGCTTATTATCCATACTACATATGATGGAATCTATGACTTCAAGGAGATCTGTAAACATGGGTAAAAATCGGTTGTAAACTAAGTACGTTGATTGCTCTATGTTAACAGTGTTAGGTTGCTTTGCTAATGGCATGAATGTGGAATGTAGTTTGCTTTGCTAATGGTAGGAATGTAGAATGGGGAGAAAGAAGCTTCAAAGTATCGGACATGGTTTCTAAACAAGACAAGAATATTTTTCATTTTCTTTGTTTGAATTTGAGAGTATATTTTATTTTTCTTAGAATTTGTGTGATTTTGGGGTTTGTTTGAGTTTTTTTTTAATGATATGAATGGAGGACTTGTAAATTCATGTTGACCAATGTTGTTTTGACTTTCTCAAATTTAAAAAAATATACAATGAGATACACACTTTGTGATATGTGCAACACATTTCCATGGGAAAAAACATTGTCTTTTTATATGCAAATTTGATTTTGGGTTTTGATTGTGAAACAGAGAATGGAGGTTCCGAGGAAAAAGTTTAGGAACAAAGCCATTTCACAAAGGGATTTACACTGTTTCGTATGGATGCTTAAGAGAATATGTTGTGCATTGAGAGTTCACACATTGTTGCTATTTTTTGATAGTGTAGAGACTACTTTTTGGTACAAAAGTAAGAAGAAATAGAGTGCCACAAGACCACTGCAACACAATCAATTACATGTATGAAACACAAAGATGCCATAAAATGCATATAATATATACTTATCCTACACACATATATAAAATAACATATACATTATATTTATAATTATATATACCACATATTTATGTTATTACATTTATACATATAATCACCCCCCCGCTCCCCCCCTCCCCCCCACTCCCCCCCCCCAACATATATATTACAAATTACAATATATTATTAATATCACACAACTATACATAATATACCTACATATGATAATATATCAACACTATATACTAACACTACATATAGGTTGCTCAGAAAGTATTGCAGAGTAAATGTGTGTATTTTAAGATGCTGACAATGGCGACAAATCTGCTCCAAAATTTTCATTTTATAATTCCCATCCAAAATTTTATAATTTCTCTTTCATGTAATTTTTTTTAATTATAAGCATGTTATAGGTTCATAAGCATGTAGCTTTCAGTGTCTCAGATCAAGTTTTAGCATCAACATTGTGAGAAATTGTATAGTTAACATGTAATCTTAAGTAATTTACATATTAATTATTGTATTGCTTTGTCTTGTTAAGGAGATCATATTATAGGAGTTTCTCACTGAAACGGGTTTTCAAACATAATTTTGAAATTTTCATCCTTCAGTCAAGTTGATCCCACTCTGGATCCTTCTTATGCCATGCAACTGCAACAAAATTGTCCCATCAATGTAGATACTAGTGTCATAGTAAGTATGGATCCACTAACTCCCACACAATTTGATTAATCTTTACTACCAGGATCTACAATCTCATGAAGGGCTATTCACTTTAGATGAAGTCCTATTCACCGGCTCTCTTTCTTCAAGTGTTGTGAATAACTTTGTCAAACTGATTTTGTTATTTCCATAACACATCTTGGTCGAACAAAAGTTGAGACGAGCAACTAAGGTGAAATAAGGAGAAATTTTTGTGCCTTCAATTCAGAGTTTGATGTTATCTTCATTTCACTTATCATAGTGATTTCATATTTCTCGTTTGGTAACGTCCAAATAAGATCTTTCAAATAGAATACACGTTGATCGTGTGGCTGCAACTATGAACAAAATAATTCACAAACTCATGATGAAGTATATGGAGACATATATGTTTAATATCAGGGTTTGAGATCCATCTCCTAAATGGTTTTTGTGAGCTTGTGATAAGTGTGTACTTTGATTTTTGACATTCTCTTTCCGTGGCTTCAAGGGTATGTTAAAAGTTATTTTCTGATTTATTTTATTTTCATAACAAATTATGATTCAATATCTAGGTAGCAAATAGCTTTAGATGATATCTATAATTACAAAATGTACACATCTTTTATTTTTGCTATATACTTGGAAAATTTTATTAAGCCATTCACTTATTATATTATTTGTTTTTTCATCATCTATTCTCTCACTAAATATGATGGTCATAAAAACACATATTACTTAATTTTTTTTGAGCATTCCCTTCCCCACTAGTATTTAAAATTTGAATAATCACCCAACTAGAAAGCATTTACATCCTAATATTTAAAGTTATTTTAAATTTGAGAGTGTACACTTCAACATACCTTAAATGCATCCAATTACAAAATATTTAAAATTTTATATATTGAGATAAGTATTTTGGAAAGTTTTGTATATTAAGATAAAATGTAAAAGTATTTTAAATCCTATATTTAAAGTATACAGCGTATTAAATGTTTGTTTTATATTAAAATGTACACTATCCATTCTAAAATTATTTTTAGATATTAAAATAAGCTATATGTTAAATGTATACTATCAATTTTAAAGTTATTTTAGATATTAAAATGTATATTACATAACATTAAATAGCATATTAAAACATTAAATACCATATATCATTATAACTGAATACTTATTTTCACTTTGAATACCTTATATCGTTATAACTGAATGCTTATTTTTACTTTATAACATGGTATATTTCGAAATAAAAAAAATAAATATATATGACATTAAATATTATATTAAAATATATCTTTCAATATACAAAACATGGAATATCATATATCTCAATATACAAAACATGGAATATCATATATCTAAATACTTATAAGTTATTTAACTTTATAATATGGTATATTTTGAAATATAAAAAAAAATAAAAATGATATATTTTGAAAT